>JAWDJV010009549.1:0-32100 GCA_033119285.1 Teratosphaeriaceae sp. CCFEE 6253
ACGAAGCATTGGCAGTCTCCTAGTCGACGTCACAATACGAGGGCCCGACCAGTGACTGTCATGCGGTAGTCTTCAGATCCTGCTTGATGATCCTGCGGGAACCGATCAGCAAGCCGTCGGGCCAAGAGGTCTCGTGGCAGCGGTAAGTCCGGACGATGCGCGTGATGGGAATTATATGTATCAGGTACTTGGGCGACGGCTTCGCGATCTCACCTGCCACCACATGATCCGCACCGCACGCGCAATCAGACCACTACAGGCTGTCTTCTCTCAACGACGAGCCATGGCGACAGCCAGCAAGATCCATCTAGCTACTTCGCAGCAACCAGAGTTCTACCGGAGCGGGATCAGCCAGGATGCCGCCAACACGGCCTCGAAGTTGCTGCAGAAGAATCACGATGAGCATCACATCTTCTTCAACCGAGATGGCTTCCACGACCACATCGCGCATCACCTGCTCACCCTGTGGGCTCTCCGGGCTCAACCGGAAGACCTGCAGCATGCGTACGACATAAACGCAGGCTATCAAAGGCCTCTACAGCCGCCTGACAGATCCGTGCTCACCGAATTCCACGACGTAGAGAGGTTCGCGGGCTACGTGGGCAAGGAGCAGTACTACAACGACTTCCTGGTGTTCTTCCAAGATGAGATGACCGAGACGACGATGCCGGATGTCATCAACAAGTATATCCTGTCAGGTGACAAGAGAGCCGACGACCTGTTGTGTCGCCTGTTCGGCGGCTTCCTCCATCCCATCATACATCTGGGCTTCGGGCTGGAGTTCGGACAGCCCGCCATAGTCGCGGAAGCACTCGCACAGGCGGCCGTGCACACCCCCTACATGAGCAAGTTCTTCCTGCCCACCGAGAAAGCGGCTGAAGCGTCGTCCGGCGAGCCTTCGAAAAGCATCGTCGAACTACTGGATGAGATTCATGCAGATCGAGAGATCCGCGAAGCGCCTCGTTGGTCTGACGGCAACAAGATTCGTGACGGCATCATGGCACGGGCAGGCGAGCGGATGGTGTCGTACGCTTCCCAATTCCACGTCAAGACCGACGAGCTGGCGCGCAAGACGGCTGAGATGACCAATGCTGCCGCGTACTACACCGCTGGTGCGCAACGGGAGGGACACCTCCGCAAGTATGACTTCTACTACAGTAAGTCATGTCCTCATCATGAAGGCGACTCGGAACTGTACTGTACGCGATCAAGCCACTAACGTGACTAGTGCACTGCGTCAACTGCTCCATCTTCTACTCCACCTTCATGAACCAAACCTGGATTAGCGACGCGAACAAAGTCCGCCTTTTGAACTGGAAAGTCTGGAACGACCTCGCCATGTACGCCTCCCGCAAATCGCCGGACATCAGACTCGACCTCGTCCGACAATACAAGCCCAAACGCCCGTCGGGCTGGGACGAGATCTTCGATCGAGTAGTCATGCTCGACGATGATGGACATGCGTCGAAGCTGGTCCGCGCTTTGGCACATGGGCAGCGAATTTGTGAGCCTTTCGAAGACCGGGAAGAGTTCAGACTGAAGCATGACGATTGGTTGAAATGCGGTCATATGGCGATCGACTCGGTCGAGGCTGGTGAACCGCACTGGGTGCGCAGTGCCGGCTTTGACGAAGCTTGGGACAAGCCTGAGCTGCGCGCTCAGCTGTAGGCGTCGGGATCAGATCACTCTCGTAATCCTATTGTGGTACAGTCATCTAGATTCTTGATCGTATCGCGAATAGATGTCACGTGAGTGTACTCCGCTCGCGAGCCACCTTGGCAGCCCTCTATCTCTTTGAAGCGGCCTCATCATGCCATGCCTGTCCACGAGACACATGGACTTCAAGTCGACTAGACAGGGGTCCCGTCCGGCATCAGCCCAGGATTTTCAAGCACTTCCAGCGCCAACGCGACCGCCTTCACGTCCCCAACCGCCCTCCCATTCACCAGACTCTGCATCGCAGCCACCCGACGTATCTCCACCCAGTCGATCTTCCTATCATACGCATCACTCGAACTCCGCGATCTCCCCGTCGGCGGCCACACCACATTCCTGCGCTTCTTGAGGTCCTGCCATCGACCCTCCTTGTGCGCCTTGACCGACCGATCAAGCTCAGCTCGGCTCTGCTTCATCTCTTCGACGTGGACTGGGTGGATGGATCCAAAGTGCAGCATGTCGCTGTCTGAGAAGGTGCGGCGCATGTCGCGGTTCCAGTCGAGGTCGGCGCCGAGCCAATGTGGGGGCCTGGTGTAGTCGGGGACGACCGTTTCTTTGTATTCCGGGAAGGGCTCCAGGTCTTTATGCCCGGACATATCGTTCAGGTCGCTGTAGAAGGATTCCTGCACCAGTGCAGCGACGGCGTGTTCCCAGCCACTCGCCAGCGGGTCGTGATAGACCGGGCTCGATAGATTGCCCGTCAGGCCTGGAACATGGAGGCAAGCGTCAATGATATCGACGATGACGGACTCGCCGACGACCTCCTCCTCCACCATTTGGGGTTGCGCGCGGTACCACTTCATGAAGTCCCTGATGACGAGCGTCATTCGCGCGAGCTGCTCCCTTGCGAGGACACAAGTGGTGTACATGGGCTTACACGGCGGGTCTTGTGTGTTAGCAATGCGCATTAACCGGCGGTGATGCTTGAGTGCCAGCTCGTGGTGGCTGTGATCCAGTGGCGTCGCCAGGATCTCTTCCTCGGACACTATCGTCCCCCAGGGTGATCGCAGTGGTGATAAGACGGGCGATCGCCCAGTTGACTTAACAGGACTATGGCGCGGCGGTTTGATGGGCGACAATATGGGCGACATGCTAGGCGTTTGGCTCGGCGACATAGGCATCATCGACCTTGGTACACCCTCCAGCTCGGACGTCGTAGTACAGGCCGACATTCGTCTGGCCCTGAGAGAAGGCGAGAGCAGGCGGGCTTGCAAAAGCTCGGGCGCAAACCCACATTCTGTTGCCATCGCGAGAAGAGCAGAATGGATGTGCGAGAGTACTTTGTGGAACCATTGCCGACACCATTTGTAGATGATCGTAGTCGCAGGCAGTGAACATCTCCATGTGCGGCCATCGCGATGGCGATCTCTTCCGTTTGCTGCCATGATCGATAGGTGGTCACTGTATCGTCTAGCTGTAGGCGTCATCTCAAAGTCCAGCGCGAAGGGGTAACGCGCATGGTTATATGTGCTGCTGCCTTGGAAGTAGCGTGTGCCGTTGTGCATCTGCTGCCTTTCTTAAGCGCGCAGCCTCGAGCGGCGGAAATGTAAGCGCAAGGACATGGGCATCAGGCCATGACGTGGAGAGCACCTGTAGAACTGAGGGCTTAAATGCCTGGTGGGGAATGTATTACCTTCGTGCGGGTCCGAGTGGATCTGCTCTGGTGAAGTTCGATGACTACAAGCGCTCATGCGTGCGACGAGTGTTTCATGGCGGTCCGCGAAGCGTGGATCGTGACGGGTAGAGTGACTTAGTCGCAGGAGTATCGTGATCGTATCGTACATATCTATCTTGTTGCTATACACGAGATCTATCAGCTCACGTATTGCGGGCTTTCACGACTCCTCTATTCGCGGAAGCTTCCTCGCCGCCACAACGCAAATTGGCGGCACGTCGATCACGTTGTTGACATCGGACGTGCAGCATCTCCGATGATCGCGCTCGCAGCATGTCAGGTGTTCCTACGGGTATGAAGCAGATTGTCAAGGCACCTTCTCAGCCTCCTCAAGCAGCTCCTCAACCTTGAACGTCTCATCCCCACCACTGAATTGCTCCATCAACTTCTTCCTCTTCCCAGCATTCGCCTTCGCCGCATCGGTGTGCGCCTCAAAGCCGTAGAACTTCTGCAGGCACATGAGTAGCCACCGGCCCTCGTCAACAGCGATCCCGCGATCTTCCGACACTCGTCCCTCCAGTAACACGACGCTGCTCTCGCTGTCCGCGAGGTCCAAGTGGTATGTGACCGTGGTGTGTGGCTGCGCGAACTCGCCTCTCAGCTTGAACTCCGCAAGGTGCGTGAACAGCACTGTGGCCGTCGTAGGGGAAGGGAAGGTCCACTGCAGGAAGTGGATCTCTGCGCCCTGTCCTTCCCGCGGGATCGGAAGGATGAATTGCGGGTGTCTGCGCGCTGTCTTCGCTATCCGCCTGTACGTATCCGTCTCCATCACAGCGCATAGGCTCTGCGGATCTCGGACATGGCGAAGACGCCAGATGGTTTCGACCTCCTTCTGCGGGAGCACTGATGTCTTCTCCACATCGATGAAGCTGCTGAGCGTCTTCACTCCATCTTTACTGCCCTTGGTGTATTCTTTGGCCTGTGTTGGCACTTGCTGGGCTTGCGGCTCTGGAGCAGGCGGCGCTTGATACGGTACACTGCTTCCCACTCCATCCGGAGTAGGTGGAGCCTGTTCACTCAACGGCGCATTCGCTCCCGGAACCGTAGCCTTTTTCCGCAAGGCGTCAATCTTGTCTTGGTAGATCTGCTTCAGCTCGTCCACATTGTTGAGCCCCTTCTCGCGTGCCTTGCGCTCGAGCTTCTCCTTGTACTTCTCGTGTACGGAGGTGGCGCGGGAGGCTACAAAGCGGATATCGTAGACCTGGGCCCATCGCCGTTGGAAGCAGCGGAGGGGAGGCTGCGAAGTCCATGTGGTCTGTATGAGCGATGGGCCGCTTGGGGCGAATATACGGCGAGTTGCCATGATGGTAGGGGCTGGGACGACGCAAGTTCACAGAGCCTCATGTGGCCGATCCCGCTAAACTCCCAATGTGGCAGGAGGCGAAACAAGCCTCGGCCCAGACATCGCCGGGCTTCGGAGGGGATGTGAACCGGCCTGCATCACAACGTCAAGATGAATTCGAGGCGACAAAAAGATAGTCACTACTGTGGCTCTCATCTTTCTCTACCCATATCACTCCATCGCAAAGCTGCTTATAGCATACCTCCGCAATGCCTACCGACTCCCAGTATCCTTCCATTGACATACCCAACATAGGCTTGTGGGACTTCCTGTTCGAACGGAAAGATCGGGACTTCCCAGACGACAAAGGTTGGTGATCACGACAGTCTCTCATCGGTAATAGGAGCGACGAGCTGAACGGTCACTCCTAGTCATCTTTGTCGACCCCTACGCCAACAAGCGCCTTACCTACGCCGGTCTCAAGCAATCCGCCTCAGACTTTGGCAAAGGCCTACGCGCACTATGGGACTGGAAGAAAGGCGATGTGCTCGGCGTCTACAGTCCCAATAGTGTCGACACCCCAGTCATAACATGGGGCTGCCACTTCGCCGGCGGCGTCATCTCGCCCGCCAACCCGGGCTACACCGTGGATGAGCTCGCCTTCCAGCTTCAAGACAGCGGCGCGAGAGCTCTCGTCACGCAGGTCCCTCAGCTGGAGATCGCTCTGCAAGCATGCGCCAAGGTTGGCATCCCGTCGGACCAAGTCATCGTCATGGGCGAGAAAGACCCCTCAGGCCGCTTCAAGCACTGGTCTTCCATCCGCAACATCTCCGGCGCGACACGGTACCGTCGCGCCAAGGTAGACCCGGCCAACGATCTCGCCTTTCTCGTCTACAGCTCCGGCACGACAGGCAAGCCGAAGGGCGTCATGCTCACGCACCGCAACATCGTGGCCAACACACTCCAGATCACGTCTGCTGAGTCCCCGCTTACGAGTGCGCCGCGCGAAGGCGCTCCGGAAGGCGACAGCGTCCTGGCCTTCCTCCCCTTCTTCCACATCTACGGGTTGACCGTCGTCTTGCATCAGTCTCTGTACCGTGGGATCTATACGGTCGTGATGGCGAAGTTTGACATTGAATCCTGGTGCCGGCTGGTTCAGGAGCATCGCATCACCTTCGCTTATGTGGTCCCGCCTGTGGTCCTGCTATTGTCGAAGCATCCCTGCGTGGACAAGTACGATCTGAGCTCGCTGCGGATGATGAACTCGGGTGCCGCGCCTCTGACGCGGGAGCTGGTCGATGCGCTGTACAAGCGGATCAAAGTGCCCGTGAAACAAGGCTACGGGCTCAGCGAGACCAGTCCGACAACGCACACGCAGCCGTGGGAAGATTGGGAACGCACCATCGGCTCCGTGGGCACTATGCTCCCGAACCAAACCGCCAAGTACATGTCACCGGAAGAGACAGAAGTGCCCACAGGCGAAGTCGGCGAGCTCTGGATCAAGGGTCCAAACGTCTTCAAAGGCTACCTCAACAACGCTGCCGGCACCGCGAACGCCTTGACGGAGGACGGCTACTTCAAGACCGGCGATATCGGGTATCAAGACACGAACGGCAGCTTCTTCATCACCGACCGCCTGAAAGAACTCATCAAATACAAGGGCTTCCAAGTCCCCCCCGCCGAGCTTGAAGGCCTGCTCGCCTCGCACCCACATATCGACGACGTTGCGGTGCTGGGCGTGTACAAGGAGGACCAGGCGACGGAGGTTCCGTTAGCCTATGTCAAGGTGAGGGCAGGTTTGACGCCGAGCCCGGGGTTGGAGAAGGAGATCACAGAGTGGTTGTCGCAGAGGGTGGCGAGTCACAAGCGGCTGAGGGGAGGGGTGCGCTTCACGGAGGAAATACCTAAGAGTGTGAGCGGGAAGATTCTGAGGAGGATGCTGAAGGTGCAGTATCAGGAGGAGGAGGAGCGGGGGGCGAAGCGGGCGAAGTTGTAGGGCTTGTTGTGACTTGGATGATGTATCGCGAAGCACATGCTCGAGGTGCCCATCACCACTGATCGCGATGTCTCTGCATCTGGTCTAGCAACTGTCAATGTCGGTGGAATTGATCCCGGACAATCCAAACACCGCACACAGTCGCGGAGATACAGCAATGCATGGCGGCGTTAATGCAAGCGGGCTGTCGGATGCTTATTGAATAAGCCTTGCACAATGGCTGCACAAGCGCGACAAGCCCTACAGGATCTCCATGAATTGGCGATCTCCTGTTGCCGACCCGCTCATGCCACGCATAACATTCGGGTGTTCGGCATGGAGCTGTCTCCAAGGCGAACACGGATAGGGTGTTCCCCCGTCTCTCCCCCTCTGCAGTACTTGAACCATCGTACTGCCGCATTGTGATCGATACGCCTTGTTCCCCGTGTCATCGAGCGATACGTTCTGGACCGCGCTCCTGGGTTTCAAGGATCCGCCGGCCCGCCAAGGCAAGGTAAGCAACTCCTCCCGCTCTGGCCGCCTTATGCACCAAGAACGCGACATTGGAGAGCAGATTTGGCGGACATCACCTCTTGGACAGGCTCGAGGAGTGGCGTGTTGGCGGTCGCTGACATGGCGAATTCAGACAGCGGAACGCGCGACCATGGTCGGTATGAAGGTGCCCGCGTTCCTGGGCGGCGACCTGCCAGAGAAGGAGCAGCTAGCCATGCAAGAAGGGCACGACGCGGACATCCCCTCGAATGCCGGTGTCGAGACGGAGAAGGAGTATGCTGCGCGGAACAAGGAATACAGTCCCGAGCTCGACAACGACAAGGAGCCGTCGTCGCGCTCGTCAATCAACGAGCCCGTAAGCGATCTCGAGAAAGGCCAGCCCACAACGACAGCAGAGGAGCAAGAACCGATAGACCCCAACATCGTCGACTGGGACGGCCCCGATGATCCGGAGAACCCGCTGAACTTCACGAACGGGGTGAAATGGGGCAACATCACCGTGCTCTCGCTCCTGACCCTCATGACGCCGCTGGCCTCGTCCATGTTCGCGCCCGGCGTGCCGGACGTGCTGCAGGACTTTGGCACCCATAGCCAAGCCATGGCGACGTTTGTGGTCTCGGTGTATCTGCTTGGCTTCGCGGCGGGACCCGTTGTCATTGCGCCGCTGAGCGAGCTGTACGGCCGGTTATGGGTGTACCACATCTGCAACGTTGGGTTCGTCATCTTCACTGTGGCGTGTGCTTTGGCCCGGAACATGAACCAGCTCATCGTCTTCCGGTTCTTCGCTGGAGCGTGGGGTATTGCGCCGATTACGAATGGTATGTACAGTCTCTTGGACAGCCACTGATTGTGTGCGTGCTGACTGTTCGTCAGGTGGCGGTACGATCGCAGACTTGATGATCCCTGAAAAACGTGGAAGTTCGATGGCGATCTGGGCAATTGGCCCGCTGGTGAGTCAAGACACGATTAACTGGCGAGGGTTAGAAAGACTGACTGGCTCTAGATGGGTCCCGTGATTGGACCTGTGTGCGGTGGATTCCTGTCGGCGGCTAAAGGCTGGCGCTGGGTATGTCTCCTCCTTAACGCCGCAGTGAATGCTTGCTGACCCCCCTCCCGATCTTCTGGGTCATAGCCATTGTAACAGGCGTCATCGCCATCGGCGGCTTCTTCTTCATGAGAGAGACCTACGCGCCGACCATCCTGGAACGGAAGGCCCAGCGGCTACGGAAGGAGACCGGCAACCCGGACTTACGATCCAAGCTCGCCATCGACCTACCTCCCAGGGACATCTTCATCCAGTCCATCATCCGCCCGACCAAGCTCCTCCTCTTCTCGCCCATCTGCACGCTCATGAGCGTGTACATGGGCGTGGTCTACTCCATCATGTACCTTCTCTTCACCACCTTCACCTTCGTCTTCGAGGAGCATTACGGCTTCTCCAGCAGCACCGTCGGCCTGGTCTACATTGGCTGCGGCATTGGCAATCTACTCGGCCTCGCTATCCTGGGCAAGGTGTCGGATCCGATCATGAAGTCTTTGGCCAAGAAGCACAACGATGGCAAGATCAAGCCGGAGTATCGCTTGCCGATGCTGATGTACGCGGGCCCTTTGATCCCGATCGGACTGTTCATCTATGGCTGGACTACACAATACCATGTTCACTGGGTGAGTGATGTCATGTAGCAACCCCCGAAAATCCTCCCCCCTGCTGACTGACCTCTTCATGGTCACTAGGCCGTGCCTCTCTTCGGAACACTCCTTGTCGGCATGGGCCTCATCGCCGCCTTCATGTGCATCAACACTTACCTGGTCGATACGTACTCGCGCTTCGCTGCTTCGGCCTTGGCAGCAAATACCATAGTGCGCTCCGTGCTCGGCGCCGTCTTCCCATTGTTCGCCCTGCAGATGTACGGCGCGCTGGGCTTGGGATGGGGGAACAGCTTGATCGCCTTCATCGCGGTGGCGTTGTGTCCGATCCCGTGGTGCTTCTACTGGTACGGCGAGAGGCTGCGGACCAATCCGAGGTTCCAGATCAAGTTCTGAGCAGAGGTCGATGTTGGTGGGGTTTAGCGTAGGCGTCGGGATACAACGGCAGGTTTGTGTAAGTAGACTGGCTGAATGTCTCTGATCTTGCTCACTGGCCGGAGAGTCCATGGTGGTGCGCGAGACCAGCATTCAGTGGCCGCGAGATCGGCCCGCGAAAGGCGTTGCTCTCCTCCGCACGAGCTGCGCGATATGCTGCTCCATCGGAGGTCGGTAGCTAGTCGGCAGCGGCTTCCTGCCTGGACGCAAACGGAAGGGACGCTGCTGGAACGTTGCGGGATCTCCCGTCTGCCAGATCTTGCATTCGCCACCCAGTCTTCCAACGCAACCGGCAACCTCGCTCGACAACTGCCGACTTTACTTCAATGACCACGGCGATGCCGCTGACCGCCATGGACGTCCGCAAGGAGGTAAACAAGATCCTGCAGGGCCGTTTCTTGCCAGCCAAAAAGCACGAGCAGCTGGCGGAACTCATGCTTGGTTTGGAGGCGCAGGCTCAGAAGGCACGAATGGCATCCGCAGCCTCCTTGGAGAAGGTTCGCGAACTGGAGGCGGACTTGCTCACGGCGCGGAAGGAGTCCCACAAGCGAGGAGCCGAGATCAAGGAGCGCAACGATCAGATCCACGATCTCAAGAGCGACCGGGCAGCGCACGTAGCGGGTCTGCAGAAACTGCGCCGTACCGTGGCTGAGCTGCGAGCGCCCGATTGCGCGCGGAAAGGGCACGCCGCGGACAAGAGTGTTATCAGCACGGAGCAGACGGATGACGCGCGCGAGGAGCAAGATACGGCGCTTCTCCTAGCTAATGTATTTCAGAAGAGGGCGCACGAAGAGCGCCAGCAGCTCGGCGCTCAGCTTCAGCAGCGGAAGGCTGAGAATGCGCTTCTGCATGAGCAGATCTACCGGCTCACGCACGCCGAATCATGGGACGAGGCGACTGGCGCTGCTCTGGAAGCTCCGGCGTCGACTCACTTGATGCTGGTCCAGGGCTTGCAAGCCGATCTTGCCGAGCGCGACGCGAAGCTTGCGGAGCTGTCCGTGGCGAAGCTCAGCGGTGTGAGTGAGATGGACGGGCCGCACATCACTCTCATCGCCGAGCATCAGCGCACTGTCAAGGAGCTTGAGCAGGCGAGGGCTCAGGCACAGGAGGCCGCGAACAGCGCCAACATCAAGGTGGAGAAGTGGAAGAAGACGGCTGGCGACCAGAGCGGCCTCATCAAGAAGCTGATGGCCGCGAAGTAGCGAGAGAAGTGAAGTAGGTGGCTCATCAGCAGCTGGACATCATGCTGGAATCCGTGTTCCTTGATGTGTGAGCAATGAGCACAAGCTTGCCATTTCACTCACATCCCATGGTGATCAACATTGATGTCTACATAGAACTCTGCCGTCCTCCAGTACCCCAACATTCGATGAACACCTCCTGCCAGTCCTCCCACGTATCAAGCTCATCGGTGTACCCTCCATGGATGTTGCCACAAGGGTATGGTAACGCTGGCGGCCCGAATCATACTCACTAGCTGCACCTAAGCATCACTCCGTGACTTTACTCGGCCATCACCGGCCGGTCAGACCAGCACAGATATATGACTTCCTTTCTACTTCTCGAATATCTCAATCCTCTTGCAAAATTCCACACCAACGGCCGCAACATCGACGTCGGAACTCGACGCTCTCGACGACAACATTAACTTCAAGATGTGCTTCATCCATCTCGAGACTCTGTCCGAATTGATAGACTAGGCGCGTGCTGTGCACATCACACGGGCGAACACTGCGCCAAACCCGGCGGACGTCGTGCTCGATGACAGTATCTCATTCTCCGCAACAAAGCGCAAGGCATCTCCCTCCCTGGAGCATGGACCAGCCAAGAAGATCAGGGCCTCAAGCGAAGCGAGCTGGGCCACGAATGAGTCCGTGACCGTCGCCGAGGACCCGCCCGAAAAGGAGCAGAGCGATCAATCGACGGTGGTACCGCCCAATGAACACGAGATAGCCGTGCAAGTGGAGGACTTTAGCAAAGTAGGCCAGGAGGTTGCTCAATCCGAGACCTATCCGGAGAGTCTACCAGGAGTGGAGCAGTTGAGAAAGCGCACGACGGCACAGTCTGCCAAGATCTTGAAGCTCCAGCAAGAGCTCGCGGAGATGAAGGAGGGCGATGGCAAAGAGGGGGAGAGGGAAGATCGCACGACTGAGCTGGCGGAGGTGAGAAAGCAGAAGGGCGAGCTGCGGCGCAAGTACAGCGAGGTTGTCGATGCGCTGGCGTCTGGAGCGGTGTCGAACGCCTCGAAGAAGGCGATCGGCCGACAGCACAAGGCGTCCATTGACGAGGAGTGGGAGGAGAAGATGGGAAAGATGAAGCGGCAACACGAAAGCAGATTCGACGTCCTCAAGGCGAAATATCAAGCTACGCTGGACTCGAGGCAGGCCGCGTTCCAGAAGAGGGTTGACGATCTCAAGTCCAAGCAGGCGAAGGAGATGAAGACCAAGGGGGACGCGGTTAGGAAGAAGTTCGCGGGTCTGCAACAGAGGGAGGCCGAAAATGACGAAAAGATGGAGGGCAATCGGACGAAGTGCAGGGCAATGGTCGACGCTGCGAGGCAACGGGAGCAAGAGAACAAAAATGAGACAGCGGAGGAGAGGAGGAAGGCCGCCGACTACAAGAAGGAGCTTAAGGCAGAGCAAGTGGCGGAGATCAACAAGTTGAAGCCAGCTTTCTCCCCTGTGGTCAAGGAGAAGGACAAGATCATCGAAGAGCTGAAAGCGGAGAAGGCGGCCGCTGATGACACAATACGCAGGACGCAGGCGGAGACAGCACTGTGCGACGACGAGATCAGCCAATTAATGGACGAGAAGACCGTACTCGAGCAAGTCATCAAGCAAAACCAGACTGCGGAAGCGGGCCTGCGACAAGAGCTTGGTGAGCACAAGACGCAGAGAATTAAGATGTCTACCGAGCACGCACAAGAGAGCGAGTGCGCACTGAAGGCGCGCACTGATGAGAAAAGGCAAGCCAACGAGCGGTTGCAGCTCGAGGGTCGCCGCTGGCAGAAGCAATACGAGATTGCGCAGAATCTCAATGTCGAAGTCATCAAGCAGCAGCGGGCTATATTCGAGATGAGAGGCGTAGCCACGATCCGAGACAGGCGTATCGTGGCGCTCACTGCGGAGATCGAGGAGCTGAAGGTTGCTATAGCTCGTGGTCCGGCGCTTGATTCAGAGATGGCGTCTTGAGACGGGCTCACGGATCGTCGGATCCACGACTTACAGCATCGGCAGGATGGTGACATCGAGAGGAAACTGCTGACATCGGCGCGGAGGCAAGAGCGCTACAGCGAGAGGGATGAGTATCGATGTCACTCAAGCTGCGAAGACAACACTTCTTGGCAGCGGCCTTCCTACAATCGATACTGAATTGGAGGTGGGCGGACCAATATTGGTAGCCCTTTGGCTTCACGCGTGCGATTCGGCTTGAACTTGTCCCTCCCGAGGACGCACTACAAGGCCTTCTTGAGCAGCTTGACGTCTGCGTGAGCATTGACCTGACTCCTTGAGGCCGGGTGCAGGTGTTGCTGTAAGTATGCTTCTCTAGATAGTAGCATCAGCAACCTCTCCAATGGAGTGCTCCTCGACCTCATCCAGCCCACGGATTCCGGGCTTGAACACATCTTCAACAGGCTTCATCGTCTTCTGCAGCCTCGCCGCCACCTTGTCCACCTCGTGCCACACCCGCAGCAAGTTCCGCCCAGCGATCTTACCGGCGTCCTCCTCACTCACTCCCTTATCCAGCAGCATCTGTATGAGATCGGGATACTTCGACACATCGTCCAGCCCTCTCGGCGTGTTCGGGATGCCGTCAAAGTCCGAGCCCAGACCCACGTAATCGTAGCCGATAAGCTTCCCAATATGCATGATATGCTCGACGACGTGCTCGATCGTGTTCGTCTCCTCCACGAAATCCGGCAGCCCGGTCGAAGCATTGCCCGACTGGCACGAGACAAAGTCGGGCGCGAAGTTGACCATGACCACGGACCCGCGCTTCTTGACGAGCTGCAGGATGTCATCGGGCACGTTGCGCGGGTGCGGACAGAGGGCCTTGGCGCTCGAGTGGCTGAAGATCGGGGGCGCGAGGCTGCCGTTCCAGCCTTTTTCTGGACTGCCGCCCAGCACGTCGCGCATCGTGTCGACGGAGACGTGGCTGAGATCGACGAGCATGCCGAGCCGGTTCATCTCGAGGATCAGGTCGTGGCCGGCCTTGCTGACGCCGCCGTGGTAGGGCTTCGATGCCACGCTCTCGCCATCGACTGACACGACGGCAGCGTCTGCATACTTGTTGTGGCAGTTCCAGGTCAACGTTGCGTACTTCACGCCCAGGTCGTGGTACAGGCGTAGAGTGGAGAGGGAGTTGCCTATCTGGTGCAGACCCTCGATAGCCAGTGGCGAGATGAGCTTGCCTTCCTTGTAGAAGTGACGCTCGGCTTCCTCTGCCGTCCGAGAGAGCGTGAAGTACTTGGGGTACTCTGCCGACAGCCGGTTGAACAAGTCGATCTGCTCGAGCGTAGCCCGCACGTACGGGGCGTAATTCTCGTTGGAGAAGTCCAGGCCATCGCTTGGACACGGGACCCAGGCAGACCAGAAGGTCCCGCCAATGAGGCCTGCCTCTGCGCGCGGAATGTCGAAGTGGCCGGCCAGACCACCCTCCTCGAAGGGCTTGGTGAAGTTCGTCTCGTAGATGCGATTCCCGTAGACAGCGCGGAGCAGGATGAGCAGATCGTTGTGGCCGTCGATGAGCGGCTGCTCGGCGAGGATCTTCTGCACTCCAGTCTGGGGGGCTGCGGCGATGGACCAGGCGGTAGCCCAGAGGCTTGGGATAGCCCAGAAGAGGAAACTCACGGCGCCCATCATCATGATGACAGTCAGCAGCCAGTCATCGATCCGTCTCCCTTTGGGTCGCCTGTCGGGAGCCTGGCTCTCGCTCGTCAGGATGCTGTCCTTCTCCATCCTGTACCGCGCGATGGAGACGTTCGGAGGCACAGATAGTGCGCGTATCTGGGAGGAAGTGTGTACAGTACATCAACGCACAGCCACACATGCTTGTGCCCCCCCAACGTCGTCGTCTGGAGATACGGCGGGGTTAATTACGGCAGGCGGGACGTGCAACGACGACCTTGATCAACCGAGCATTGAGCGTCCAGATCTTTCGTGCGCTGCTCTACAACAACCATGGGACTGATCTCTGGCTTCACGATCGTCCGGGCAATCTCCTTGTTCCACATCACCGCGGCCTACTTCTTCCTCGCCGCACCGAAGAAGATCGTCGACCAGAATGTCGTCTTCATCCTGGGCGAGTCTGTCCGGCTGGTATGTAATAGTATGTGCCCCCGCGCAAACGCCATTGCTGATTGTCGGCACAGCCGCACATTACCACCATGGACAAGCCCAGCGACGCTTCCGCCTTCATCGCCATCCTCCTCGCCTTCCTCGGCGTCTCGGACCTGACGGCGGCCAACATGAGTGAAGAGCTGGCCTTGCAGTACTGGTTGGCCGCCGTGCCCGCGCGGCTACTGTTCCTCTTCGTCGTGACGGGGTACGTGTACCTGTTCAAGCCGGACGGCCTCCTCGGCTCGACCTCCGTCACCAAGGCAGGCATTGGCGAGCCACTGCAGAATAGCCTGGTCTTTGCGTGGGCCTTCTTCGAGCTGGCCGCTTGGTTTTGGGTACGTTTCAAGGCTTGTCGACAGCGAGCGTCAGGTCTGACGAGCTAACGAGTACAGGTCTTCACGAGTCTTCGGGACGAGCGCCGTGATATGGCGAAACGCCGGCAAGAGAAGATCAGAGCGGAGCAAGATACTCTGTAAGACGCGGAAGGACATGCGGAGCGCGGTACGTCTCAATCGTAGCGAGCGAGTCCCCCTCGTGGCCTTGGGACACACAAGTAGTATGGTGTCCATGAGTCAAAGAGCAGGTGCCTTGATCAGAAGCAGCACGTGCAGGGGATGTCAGGTGGAACACGCTCCCATACTCGCGGAGGATTGTCTCTGTCCTCCGACACGAAGATGTTGCGGGGTGTGGTGCACTACTACTCCGGCGCGTGTTCATGTTGCTGATCAGATACGCGCCGGTCTGAGATGAGCGGTTGGGTCGAGACCGACGGCACACGCTACGCCGTAAGCACACATTTTGCGGCTTCAACTCAGGGGCAAGATCATGCTGGGAGGTCGGGGGCTGCTTCTACCAGGGAGTAGTTCGAGAGATCAGCCCCGAGACTACCAAATCCACAGCGACCTCACAGCTTTGACGACCAGCCGCAGCCATTCCAACCTGCAACCGCGTTGCACAGACATACAGCTGGACGACCGCTCTTCCAATGCGGCTTGGCGCGTGGGGCTGATATCGAGCTCGCCTGAGCACGGCTTAGCTCGAAATCTAATCAGGCTCGGCTGCGGGCTGACACGACACGTCTGTGCCCACTCCAGCACAGCTATCAGGACAGCGATACATTCGGGGCCCTGGTAGAGGTAGACTGCTTAGATATATGTAGGTGTGAGCAGCCGGTAGGTGTGCGCAATGTCATTTCATCAACCGCCGTTGCCAGCTTTCTCCCAAACGACGGCTACCTTGACAGGCCGCCAACCGCGGTCGCTCCACCTGCTCAGGAGGACGGCCACCAACGTTCTGTTCTTGGAAGAACCGCTGAGTTCGTCTCCGGACAAGATGCAGGGCAACATGTGGTTGAAGAAGGTCCTCATACCGTTCTGGGCCGTCGAGCTCCTCTGGCTTCTGGCGACCCTGGTCGTTTCTGGACTGGGCCTCTATGCCTGGGAGACGACCAAGTCTGGAGACAGCGATGTGAGGCTGCACAAGATCGTGAGGTGGGTCTGAGGTCGTCGGGGAGAAGCCGTTGCGCCGGCAGGTCCAGCTGATATGGTCGACAGCCTCTCCGCGATTCTGCTCCTGGCCATGGCTGCCATCTCAATCCTCTTCGACCTCGCGGCCATCGTCCTGTTCGCGCGACACACGCTGCAGCCTCTGACCTTCGTCATCTTCTCCAGCATCAAGGCCGTCTTCTGGATCTTCATCTTCGTGGTGGACATCATCGACGTCACGCGCGGCAATACCTCCGGCATCGTGTGGGCGTTCCTGTTCAGCGCCGTCCTCTTCTGCACCTCGGTCGGTCAGGTCGCCTATGCAGCCGTCATCCTGCATCGCACGCGCAAGGGCGCATACACGCGAGGCGACTACGGCGACGTCGCGGGCGGCATCAATACAGACTACCGCGGCGCTGATCACAAGCGCGCGGCGAAGGAGGGTTTGGGGTACGCAGGCGCACCGCCGAATCCATTCCGCGACCCGTCACGCGAGCCCTCGCCTGCGGCCGCACAGCGCGTGCCGCTGACGGCGGCGCAGGAGCCCAGGGCGGGGCATCCGGCGTTCAGGGGGAGCGGCGAGAATGAGTCGTACTATGACCGCGAGCCTGCGCATGCTTCTTTCGAGATGACGACTGCGTACAGGGATGATCAAGCATAAGGATCTTGACTTTGAACCGGGTTGCAAGCATACGCATTTGAACTGAGGGTGTGAGGCATGACGTCTCAGCGGACTTTGCTGGGACACCTTGAGTACACCTGACTGTGATGCGGACTCCCGAGGCCCCGGCCGCCAGGATTCGTGCTGAGAGAGATGGAAGAGTTCAACAAGTCGCGAGCACACGGTCGCTCATCGGGTACCCGAGGCTGTATCGAATGGATGCGGCCGTATCATTGGCTCCAACCATTTCAAGTATGTACTGCCGCATAGGCGAGACCTTCTCGAACAACCACTGTGACACGGATCATTTGAGGGTCGATTGCACCATCCTCTTCCATGTTCCATGCTCCATCATTTCCAACGTGATTGAACCTTGCTCAAATGAACGCCAAGATGATCGCGGATACTGCCGCTCTCACGCGACACGTGCGCTACAGCTCATGCGGCTTCATCGCCACAGCATCTGCTTCGAAGACATCTGTCGCTGAGCCTGCGCAATGGAAAGTGGTTGCCACATCCCCTTTCACCATTGCAGAAGAGATCTAGACTCCAATTCTCACTTGGGCACCGCTCGCCGTGCTCGGTTGCCGGCATCAATGCCCAACATGGATCAGGGGAGCGAGCGGTGCCGATCCCTCCTTGACGATCACCACCCGGCAGGGCGAGAGAGCGTTGCGCGCCGTCGCCGCGTCTCCCCTTCCGCCTCACGAACGGTCTCAGCCGACGGGCATCGATGCCCAATGCTTGAAGTTGGGCGGCGGTGCCCAGCTGCTGTCTCCTTCGACGAGACGATTGCCATCAGCAGCAGCCATCACTAGGTTGGGATGCCCAAGGCCTCAATAGTCCACCGCCAAGTAGTGTGGATATTCCCTCGGTTGCTGCTGATGCATGTGTACTCATGGAGGCAGGTCGCACGTCGCAAGTCTCTACTCCGACAGCCACAACGGCGACGCTGGAACGTTTCGAGACGTGTCATGCTGAAACGGCGAGGGAGGAGCCGCTCCAGCATGTCAGCACCACGATTACGGAAAGGGTCCTTAGCCTCTATGTTAGTCCGAACCAGGGCAAGTCCGGGTATAGTCGAATCGCATCGTTCCCGTGCATGGCCACACTCATCTTTCCCATACCAGGAAACCCTTGACTTGAACCATACGTTCGGGCTCACATTGGGCACTCTCATCACTTTATTCCGTACTAGCCTTGCACCTTCAGGGCCCCGGTACCGCTGCCGTCCGCCTTACCTTTCATTGCTACCGAGAGCACGACCTGCGGCGAAGCTTCGCTCGGGCGCTGCCCTGCGACGCAGCCATGGCCGAGAAAGTGTGTGGTCCGTTGCTGCCTCACGGTTCGCCCAACAACTCCACTATCGTCGGCTTCTGCAGAGCTTCTTTCGTGCGACGTTGATCCGCTTTCGTTGTCTGCAGACTCATGCCTACTTCAAGCCGCTTCATGGCCGCTGCACGCACTAGCATGCCGACACCTTCGCCTGATTCTACGGAGAATACCTACGTAGCCCAGACAGCCCGAGGAGCAACAGCGCTATCAAGGCGATTCGAAGAGCCTGTGGCTAGACAGTACGTTCGTCTTCCGCTGCTGTCATGAGCAGGCAGACGTTGACGTGCGGACAGACAGCGGCTGCAGAGAAGCGGCGAGAGCGATCCCTGGGCGACGACGCAAGTGCCGTCAACTCTAGGGTCCGTACGATTCTGTCGAATGCGCAATTTAGTAACGCTGACTCTTTCCAAGCGTCCCTCATCCGGGTTCGAACAGCGCCGATCGTAACACAGCAGCTCACAGCTTCTCCCGACCTTCACAAGCGCCGCAATGGTCGCGTGATCCGTGGTTGGCGCAACAGGTCATTGAAGGCCACGAGATGGCGGCATCGTCACCTTGGCCGACATCGCCATCCGTAGGCTCGTACTCGATGGACCCGATGACGCCTGGCAGCCATGATCCAAGAACGGGCTATCCAATGTACCACGGGTCGTGGCCGGGGCCACTATTGCGTCGCACATCCTCCGAGGAACATCGAATCGCGCAGCTGTCGAGCGGCTATTATGCTGGCGAGCCCGTCGGCAATGGAGGCAATATGCAAGGCAGGGCAGCCATCTACCCGCAGAGGAGGCCATCGAACCGAGACGAGTTCGACGGGCCGTCACAGCTGCTCGAGAAACCCGGCGCTGAGGCCATCTACGAGACGAAAGACGACGAGCTCCCGCAGCTCCCCATCACCCTCCACGCCCAAGAGCAAGACGACATCCTCTCCCAGGTCAACGACCGGCTCGCGCAATGCGCCTTCGACTTCGTCGCCAAGTACCAGTTCCCCATCCCCCTCGAGCCCGACAAGCGGCCCGTGCGCGTCCCGGGGGACCGCGAGTGGTCCGAGTGGGTGTACCTGCTGAAGCGGCTGGCGACGAAGCGCCGCATCCCCGCGCGCGTGCTGTACCACGGCCAGATCAAGCAGCTCATCACCATCCTGGAGAACAGCCTCGAGATGCGGCACGCGGCCAAGCATCAGTCGCGGCCGCTGAAGGACGACCGGAATATCCTGCAGCTCATCAGCTCCGGATTGCAGGTCTCGCGGATCGTGAAGGATGCGCCGGCCATGCAGTACCTTGATAGCCTTTATGTGCAGACCGAGAGGGTGATCCAGAGCCGGAGGATGCCTTTGCCGCCTTCCAGCTATCCCATGCCGCAGGCTTGATCGACGGCGGTGTCTTCCCAAGAGGAGCGCTCGGGACGATTACAGAGCCGGCATGATCCGCATTGCAGATGCCACGCAAAGGGGGTGCGAACACCTCGACGGAAAGAGCGGCCGCCAGTCACAGAATTGAGGTGGCTGCAACCAGACGACACCAGCTGTGGGGTTTCGTTGCTGAGGCTGCGCACTCGCAGCCATAGATGAAGTCGAGAACACCACTGGCCACGGTGAGCATATTGCTACTTGCATAGCGAGCGAAGATGGCGGTGCGAGGCGCCGCTGCCAGGGAAGAATATCCCGGACTGTCTGCGACCAGTCCACGGCACGAGACTTTGATCTTGCCTTTGTCCCGAGAGTCTGATATCCACGCGAATCATGCTCTAGCCAGGAAGTCCAACATATCAGATCTCGACGCTTCTCATGCACAAGCGAATGGTCCTCCGGGACAGGTTCGTGCCTTCCCTCTTGCTCCGTCGAAGCTTTGACTTGCGCCCAACCTGTTTCACCTCGCCTCACCGCTCGCATCGCCGCTTTCGCTGCAGTATGGGATGAAGCAATTGCTTCTCTCCGTCTGATCCCGTGATATCCTTGCCTTTCTCTTTCTCTTCCCTTCTCGCCACCTGCTACTTCGATTACACTGTACACTACGCCCACTGGTCGCAGCGCTTACTCTTCCAAGACGCTTTCCTCGACATGGCTGCGAACATGGCCAGCCTCGTGCTCGCCGTGCTCGCTTTCACCCTTACCGCCGCCGCCAGAGCTGCACCAGTCACCCCGTCCACCATTCCGCCCAACTTCGTCGCCGCTATCAACACGTCAAACTTTGACGCCCAGGCGACCATCGATCCCAATCAACCGGAGTACTATCCGGTGCAGCACTTCGGTCCACCGCCGGCGCCGACCACGTGCTTCGCTGAAGGCCCGGGAGCGCTTCATGTAAGCACTGCCGTTACGCGTGGCTACTCGTCCTTGCTGAATGCTGACTTGGCTCGGGCGTGGATGAACATACTGGCGCTCGTCTTCTGCAACAAGCTGGCGGACGCGCACTCCGACAAGGACCTCAACTACTTCGACTCCTACAGCAAGAACACCTTCACCGGATATTGGTCCGTGAGACCGGACTTCCCTTCGCGCTGCCGTCGCACTGACACTCGCTCACTAGGCTCCCCGCGAGCGACAAGAAGAGCACCGGTGTTCTGAGCAAGGTACCCGCGACCCTGCCCCCCCCGCCCCCCTCCCCTACTGCCACAACGCCTACTGACCAGAAATCCCACCGCATGGCAGGCCGGCGGCTGGTTCTCCGACTACCCCTACGCTGCGCTCCTCCAGATCGGCATCAACCCCGACAAGATCGACGCCCTGTACCTGGGCAAGGACGAGTGCGTGTAGGCGTTCGGGCTAATTATCAACGAGTGAGTGCGCTGTCTCTTCTCGGCAGGGCTTGAATCGGCTTTTGGGGAGTGACTGACGCCTGCATGCAGCTGTGACACGGCAGGATTTGACGGGAAGCACGGCGGGCAGTTGATGCTCGAGCAGGACGCCTTTTGGTGAGTCAAAGTGGTGGTAGCGGTGCTGAGTCTTGCTTGAAAGGGCCCGTGGGCTGACGATCGGTCCCTTGTATTAGGGGCACAGATGAGTTGTACTACACGCTCGATCCCAACTACATGGGCCATCCGGCGAACGAATACTACTCTTCCATCAACGAGACGTGGGACTTGACCAAGGCGGCAACGTGTGAGTCCTCCCGGCTTCCGTTGAGCAGGCGGTCACTGACGCTTTGCCGTAGATATGGCTCTGCATCAATGCGGCAGCAGCTGTTGAGAGAGAGCCAGCCAGGAGTGCCGAGTGAGTAGTCTCGGTCGCTGAGGCGGGGCGTGACTGGAAGAGGGGGCGCCGGCATGGGCTTACAGAGAGTTTAGATGTCGGGGTCGGTCTGTACGGTGTACAGTGAAGTGAACGGCGCTCAGGTGGAAGCGATGCCGACACGATCACGAGGTGCTGAGTCCTCAATCATAATGACTTCGATGTCTCACATCAGCACTTTCCACCATCTCGAGAGTCTGTGGGTGGCAGCGAATGTTCCGATGACTGTCCTGAGCTATCGTAGCTCCACCCAGAGCCCGCAGACACAACTAGATCGTAGTGCTAGGGTGCTGCTGCCGCGCACTCGCGGTCGTCTCCTCATCGCTCTCCTCGCCGGCCTTGCCGCCCCACGTGTCGTGGGCGTCGAGCTTGTTCATCTCCTCCTCCTGCGCATCGTAGTGCCGGAAGAGGTACTGGAACAGGATGCCCGTGGCGACGGCGCCGCAGGCCACGCCGGTGTACATCCACATGATGGCCGGGTCGCCCGTGGCGGGGACTAGGGCTTCGGATAAGGCGGCGCCGATGGCGGTAGTCTAGGGACCAGCTGGTTAGCGTTTGATGTCTCGCACTCGTTGTATCGGCGGAACTTACGAAGAGGTGCATCGACTGGACGAAGGACTTCATGCTCGGCGGGGCTTTAGTGTAGGCATACTCGAGGCCAGTCACTGTGAAGGCTATCAGCTTTGATATATCAAATACGACACAGCTCAGGCTACTGACCGGAGATGAAGATCTCGGAAACACCGATCAGGAAATAAGCCGGCGCCTGTACAGCAATGTGCACATTATTCGGGATGGCATGCTCGCCGCTCGTCGCCGCCGCGCAGTGTAGCGGGGCGCCGTAGCACGGGCCCGTGGTGTAGATGATGTGCTGCACGATGGCGGCGTACGCGAGGCAGAGGCCGGCGAGGATGAAGCCGATGGTGATGCGGCGGATGGGCTTGAGCTCGATGTTGGCTTTCCGGAGCAGCGGGTACATGAGGCGATCGAGGATCGGGATGACGACGATGATGCTGATGGGGTCGAAGTTCTGCATCAGGTCGTTCGGCATGCCGTGCCCGTTCATCTGCGCGGCTTGGCTGACGAACTGTCCAACGGGGTTGTGTTAGCAAGCTCTTTTGCAGTGGCGTTGGACTGGCGCAGACTTACGTTGCCGGAGAATTGGTTGTAGCAGACCCAGAAGATAGGGTAGAAGCAGAAGACCTTGCAAGCCATGAGGGCGCGCTTGAGCTCATCGACGAAGTGGTCGTTCCATGGGACGGTCTTGTCCTTGCCGTTGGCGGCCCGCCAGCTTGGCTTTGCAGCGTTAACATTCCTGGCCTTGATCCTAAACCATTGGGTATAGCGGTCAGTAACTGCTTGCCTCAACTACAGTGTGTCACGCCAGTCGGTGAAACTCACATCATGCCCATCGCCTTGAACGAGTCGGTGATGATGCTGCCCTGAGGCGGCCGAACGATGTATTTGCCGCGACAGAGCACCAGGACAACCACTCCAATGAGGAACACGCAGAAGCACAGTAAGTAGGCACTCCAGAAGCCTTTATATCTGAAAGCAATATTGATTAGCATTCATTGCGGACAGCTTCCACCAAAACTGGGTGTGCATACTTCTCCATGAATGGCGTGGCAAGGAGCGATAGGCAGCCGACATTGATACACAGGTAGAAGACCATGTAGATCCTCTGGTAGGTAATGGCCGGATCGATAATCACGCGCTCGCCGGTCTTCGGCAGGGTGCTGACAGCCATGACTTTGCGCTGATACTGGTCGGCGATGAGGGGCGCGATGTTGCTCTTGATGCCGCCAGTGCCGAATCCGATGACGATCTGGACAACAATCAGTAAACATTCTAACACATCCGAAAGTGTCTGTCAGACTCACAATAGCTGTCACATATCCACCAAGCGACGCGCCATGGTCCAGGGAAGTCGGCAGAGCAGTAGTCCACAGGATAGCAGGCCCAGGGCGTAGACTCCGGCGAAGATGAGAATCGTCTTGTACTTGCCCAGGTACTGATCGCTGATGATGGCCCCCAGGATCGGGGTGATATAGCAAAAGAACTGGAAAAAGGTGTTTAGGCCGGTGGCGCCAGCGTGGCCGAGACCCAACCCTCGGGCGCCGTCGAACCCGTCGGGGTCGTTGCTTACGTAATTTTGGAAGAGGCCTTGACAACCGTAGAACGAGAATCTTTCGCAAAATTCCACGGCGGCGATTAAGAAGGTTGCCATTGGGAATGAGTCGCCTACGCGTCGCAGCGTCCTCCGCTCGTGGTGCGTCGGCTCCAGCCCGTCCGCCGTCGCCACGCTCTCGACATCCCGGATAGGCTCTTCCTCGCTGTATCCAAGCACGCCAAGGTCGCCGCCGATCGTGTCGACGGTACCGCGATGCGCGGTGCGGTTCTGCACATTGGCGTGAAGCTCGGCGGCGGCATCCTCGTGGTTCAGCGGCGTGGCTTGCGGGAGGCGTCGGTAGCTATGCTGGGACGTCGGCGTGAAGAGAGACGAGAGCGCGCTCCCGAGCCACATACGCGCCTCGTCTTGCCATCGTCCCCATCGCGCTGCACCGCCTTGCCTTTCCCTACTGGACATGACATCTGTCCGCCACCCCCGACGTCTCTTATCTGTGGGGTGTCACACTCTGCACGCGATAGACAGTGGGCCCGTACGGTGGAGCGCTGTCCTGTAGGGGGTCGTGGTGGCGGACGTGACCTATGAGCATATGGAGCCGCTCCCGGTAAAGGATCGCGGATGCCGCCAAGCCGACACCCCGATGACAGCCTAAGCCTTGAGACTACATCGGGCTCCTCATATTTGCCGTACGAATGCCTGCATGTAGGATCGTGGGATGCTTGGGCCTCCAAGCAGCATGCCAAGCCTGTGATAAAATGCTTAGTCGGATATCAACGGGTGCGAAGAACGTACCACGCCCACTCCGTTAGGCTGGCGGTACTGCTGATGAACGTGTGAAGTACAGTACAGCGTCGGAGCTCGGCATGGTACATTAGCACCTCGGTACAGCAATCGCTCGATACAGATCAGTGCAGCGGGTGGCGGTGACCTCCCGGCAGCCTTACCCGGTCCTATGCTGGGACTTCACTCCCTTGGCCCCGAACATTCTTTTCGGAGCACCGCTGAAATGCCGCCGCCGCGACCGTCAATCGCCAGATGTTGGTGGTGCCAACTGTCAGCCGCACAGTGTTGCTGATGATCAAGGCTCTGGCAAGATTGGAGACCTCAAGATCACCCGAGACTCTCAGTCATATGGTAGCGTTCCGGTGCTCCGTGAGGCTTGTCGTACCAGCCCGTGGGATGGAGCTCCTGCCTGGAGTAATCACTCATCATTGATGGTTCAATGCCGGCAGACAAAGATGTGATCCCTGCGGGACTCTCTGTAGTGGAAGAGGAGCAGAGGGCCAAATTTAGACTTTTTCGTGGCTACCAAACGCAGTACGGCTGTCGCTAATGCCCGGATTGACCCTTGCCGGCCCAGCATCAAACACCGTCATACGCCCCAGAGCTGTCACCAAGCCCAAGCCCCGCACTACCCAGCTCACGCGACCGTAGCCTCCCTACTCTTCTTAGCAGCAGGTTGCTCGGCCTCCGCATCCGCCTCCTCATCCAGCTCCCGCTTCTCCCCCACCGCATTCAGCTCCCGTTCCTTGGCCGCAAACGCCTTCTTCTCCGCGCTCGTCAGCTCCAGCAGCGGCCGCTCGCTGTCCGAGTGCAGGTTGAAGTGGAAGTTCCGGATGATGCTGTCCGCGTCGTCGATGGCCAGCGGGCGCACGTCCGCCAGCGCCTTGATCTTCACCGTCACACTCTTGATCTGCGCGTCGCTCATATTGAAGCCCAGCTGCTCCGCGCGGGACTTGATCGCGTTCCAGCCCGTCAGGCGCGAGGCGAAGTGGACGTACCGGCTCATGCCGAAGTCGGACGGGGTGATGATCTCGTAGGTGGAGGGGTTGTTCAGGATGGCCTTGGCATGGATGCCCGCCTTGTGCGTGAAGGCGCAAAAGCCGGTGATGGGGTTATTGAAAGGGATGTTGATCTCGACGGCCTCGGCGACCAGATCCTCAATCTCCTTGAGCTTCTCCAGGCGATACTTGGACTTGACGTAGTCGCGGTCGGCGACGATCATGCGGGCCATGAGGCCGCCGAGCGGGGTGATGCCGTTGCGCTCGCCGATGCCGATGACAGAGGTGTCGATGTGCGTTGCCCCGGCCTCGAGCGCGCAGTAGGCGTTGGCGATGGCGCAGCCGGTGTCGTTGTGGAAGTGGGTCTCGATGTCGCAACCCACTACGCCGCGGAGGGTGCGCACGAGGTCGAAGACTTGCCGTGGTGTTGCGCATCTGCTCGTCATCAGTCTCCAGATCTGCAAAGCGATACATATGTAAGACTCACCCAACCGTGTCCGCAATACCGACTCGGTTCACGCCAATCTTGTCCACGGCCTGGTACAAGGACAGCAGATCCACAAGGTTACTGCGGAACGAGTCCTCGGAGCTGAACCGAATCTCCTTGCCTTGCGACTTGACGTACTCAATCACCTCAATCGCCGTCTCCTTGATGTATGTCATGTCCTTGCCATGGCTGTGCTCCATCAGGTGACTGCTCGTGCCGATGACCACGTCCACGCCGTCCACACCGGTCTCCACCGCCATCTTGGCATCGCTCATATTACACCGCACGTGCGTGAGCGTCTTAGCTCGGAGCCCAAGCTTGGCGATCGCCTCGCAATCCTTGCGCGACTGCTCGCTGGCCGCGGGCGAGGTGAGCTCGATGTAGTCCACGCCGAAATCATCTAGTGCCCTGGCGATCTTGATCTTGGTCTCGGTGTCGAAGAAGGCGTTGGCGAACTGCTCGCCCTCCCGAAGTGTTGACTCGATGATCTTAAAGTTGGAGATGTTGCTCAGAAAGTCTTGCACAGGCGCATAGGGATTGCTGGAGACTTGGTGGGGGGCTGGATGGGTCTTGATGCCTCTAGAGGGGCCAAAGGTGTGAGTGGGCTGTCACGCGAGCTTCTGCGAGTCTTCGTACCTGAAGCCACCCTCTGCGAGATTTGCCTTGCCGTTGCCGTTGGTGTGTCCGTTCGCGTGACCGTTCGCGTGCCCATTGGCGGTCTCGCCGTCCGGTGTGGGACACATGGTGGGGTCAGTGGGATGTGATGCGATCGCGGAGCTGACGACTATTGTGTCTGTCGGTCGCTGTGAAGGCTGGCGCTGGGGTGAGGTTTGTTTGCGAAGAGGGGTGAGTCAATGGCAGACTCGTAACGGAGCAGCGGTCGAGATGTGATGACGAAGAAAGCAAAAAGCTGCCAGGCACGCACCATGGAGCCCGTGCGTGCAGCCGATCGCGGAGAAGGCTGGGGTGCAGCACTCAAAAGGGAAAGTGGTCGCCGACGCGACTGCAAGCCGGTCTTTGGAGCTACAATCACCACGATCGTACGGACACAGTTTCGCCATGCTCTACCTCCCCAGTGAGGTCTGGCTGCAAGTGTTCTCCTACTGCTCGCTCCAGGACATATGGGTGACATTGAGACGCCTCAACAGGCAGCTCGCCGCCTGCGCCGAAGATGTGACGATCCAGTCCACCCTTCTCAGTCGCTTCACCGTGGCCATACGCTTTCCTCTCGAGCCTACTGGCACCGACGGCGAGCCCCGCGAGCAAGTGACTCTGTCCACCATAACGTTCACCTTCAGGGAACTCAGTAGCTACAACCCCACGTACGCATTATTCGGCAGCTGTCTGGTCCATCCACGGAGGCATTATGCGCAGGCGACGCAGCACTGGGAGTGGCTCGCGGCCAACCAGCTCGGCGAGCAGCAATGGAGGGTACAGCATGGCTACGAGGGTGAAGTGCGCATTGTCCGCTTGCCTAGGCTTATAGTCGCGGAGGGGGAGGGGGTCTGGTGCGACTGGAGGGAGTTGTTCGACGCCTACTGTACACGGCGGCCCACTGTTCACGGACACGCTGAGAGTGAGCATGCTGAGTGAGTTGCGACTTGGAGTCTTCCGCGATGTATCCAACGCACCCCGGAGGTAGCTATGTCGCCAGGCCATGATCTGGGCGCGCTGGGCCATCTGGTCAAGGGGCGTCAAAGGCTCTGATCGCAACCATGTGTCGCATCGCGGTCTGTGGCAGTATTGTCCCAAGGAGCAGTGTCGCGCAAGGGCCATACTGGATCAACATTTGCGTGGACGGGTGTTCGGTGAGCGGCATCCACTCGCACGGGACTGGCAGAGCAAGTTGGATCGAAGCGAATCGCTCTCCAAGGAAAGGAAGGATGATGGCCAGAGTGATTCTGCTGATGAGGCGTGAACCATTGGAACGCTTCCTACGTGAACTATGTGCCAGACGGTGCCTGTGTTGCAAGTTGCAGTGCTATGCAACGACAGAGAAACGAGACAACCCGGAGGCCTATAATGGATCTAGGCTCGAGACGGAAAGAATTCGGAGGCCCGGAGACAGAGCCAGAGTATCCAAAGACGGAGCGGGGCAGAAAGTGGCTCCTTCCACTTTCGATCTGAGCGCCAGGAGCGAGCCGAGGTCTCATGGAGGCCCTTGACGCAGTGGCCAGATCGAGAGCGACCACTACCGCGATTTAAAGCAAGGAGGACCCGTCGTACCCGGCGCAGCCCGCCAAGCAGCTCATCGTGCGGCGCCTGCGGTTGTGGCTGCGCGGCTTGCGCCGGGATCATCACGTGCGTGCTGTTTCCCATGCCGCTGAGGCCGCCGGCGGACGGCGGGGCGAGTTTTATGGTAGTCGGGATGCGGTCGTCCTATGAGGACTGCAGGGAGTACGAGTCGATGAGACTGGAGCAGACCCCGATGGCTGCGGTCTTTCGCAAGCTGCACCTGGAGACGAGGAACGACGCGTTGGTGAGCGAGCGGACGGTAATCGATGCCCGGACAGGGATGGTCGACGAGGGCGCAAGGAGAGTGGTCCAATAAGCCGCACTGGGAGTTGAGTGAAGTGTGTCCGAGTAGTGGCGGCGGGCGGGACTCGGGCTATGCGTCCTTAAAGCAGTGACCACAATTCGTGTCTGAAACGAGCCGGGCTGAATGTAGTCGCATTCCTGCCGGTAAAATGTGTGCGCATATCGTGTACGGAGATACAGACATCACCAGCTGGAGGCCGACAGTCCATAGCTCAGAAGCTCACACCATCCCCATCACATTCCCTCGCCGGCCTACCTCCCCGACCGCCTGATCTCCAGGATCGACCGCCTCCTGATCTCCGAATCCGCAAAAAGCCCCTCGATCAGCTCCACCACCTCCTCCGCCTCGAACTCCAGACTCAGCTCGCCCTCGTTCCACAGGTACTTGATATCCGCCAGACTGC
Source organism: Teratosphaeriaceae sp. CCFEE 6253 (assembly GCA_033119285.1). Lineage (NCBI taxonomy): Eukaryota > Fungi > Ascomycota > Dothideomycetes > Mycosphaerellales > Teratosphaeriaceae > Teratosphaeriaceae sp. CCFEE 6253. The sequence goes on from JAWDJV010009549.1 coordinate 28,633, forward strand.
TCTCCAGGATCTCGGCCAGGTACTGGAACTTCAGCCAATTGGGGCAGTAGATGAACGTCATATCCGCGGGCTCCCCAACCCCGTCCTCGCGAGGTTGGAGGAAGATGGTCTTGGCGGTGGAGACGGTGTCCATGAGGAGGCGGAGCTGGTGGGAGTCCTCCTCGCCAATGTCGCCGAGGTCTTCGATCTCGGCGATCAGCTTGGTCGTGATGGTCGAGAGCAGGGAGCCGAGGCTTTGGAGTAAGGCGCCGGGGGAGAGGATGCCGTTCCATTGTTTCTGGACGTCCCGGAGACGGTCGACGGTCTGGCTGACGGCGCTCTCGCATTCTTGCTTGAAGGGCGGTTTGGTAACGCTGCTGAAGCCTTGCGCGCCGTCCAGTAAATCACGAAGGATAGTGCGCTGGCTGTCCATCTCGGAGCTGTACGCGCGGCGGGCGAAGGTCTCGAGCGCTTTGACGTCGTTGTCTAGTCGAAGGCGCGAGGCGGGTGGTTCAGCAGCTTGCCATTCGCGGAGCCGGGAGGCGAGGTGCGAGGCGTCGTTGTAGATGAGCATGTTACCGGTTGGCAGCTTGGTGTAGGCAGTGGGTGCGGTGGCGCGGTATATGGCGAGCGCCAGGGTGGGAATGGTGTATAGACCTGTTGCGGCTGGCGCAATTGGCGAGCTGGCGTAAGTGGGCCCGGAGAGCGTCTTGGCGTCAGCGATGATGTGCTGAATTATCTGGAGTACGCCGTTGGGTACGGCTGTGACTGTGAAGGTTTCGCGAAGAGTCATCTGGCGTTCCTTTGGCTGGGCAGCGGGTGCAATTCGTGCCGGAGCCTTTTGAGCTTTCTTGTTGGCGACTGGGCTTGGCGGCTTGTCTCGCTCATCTCCCCAGCCCCATCCATCTCCTTCATCGCTGCCTGTCTTGCCGTCGCCGGAGCCCTGGTCATCCATGTCCTCCGTGTCCCACGCACTACCCTCGTCGTCGTCTGCTTTCGGGGCGCTTTCACGTCGCACGCTCGGCGGTTTCGCAGCCCTTGCTTCCTCCTCCGGTTCATCCCAAGCCGAGTCCCAGTCTTCTTCGCCACCCTTCTCGCCACCCCCACCCTGCAGGACTTGGTGGTCGTCCTTGTTCACCATCTGCGTCTCGATCCTCTCGACCGTCTTGGTCTCTCGTAGTCCAGCAAACACCAAGTTCCGCACATCGCCCAGCACAGCCTCTCGGCGCTTGGTGAGCCAGGTGCGAGGCGCGTTCTGCACCCAGGCACGCAGCTGCCTCGTGCCGTGCCACCCGTGTCGCTCAATGAGGTCAGCAAGATGCTTCACGCTGCTCAGTGTTTCTTGGAACGCCGGCATCTCGTCGATGTCCAAGGGCACTGCAGGCTCCAGCCAGAGATCATCGAGTCGAGCAGCGAGTGCAGGTATCAATGTCTCTGACAACGGCACCGTGATGTTTGTCGGCAGTTGATCGGCAAGGAAGTCCACTATCTGCTGCAGATCCGAGAACAGCGAGCCGAGTGAGGTGTCGTCTTGTCTCTGCGCGCAGGATAGCTCCGTGTCCGACACGACTACGCGGGCAACCTGCCACTCATCATCGACCACAAGTCGAGGTCTGATAATAGTGCGCTCGACGTCTCTGCTAAGCTTCTGCACCAGGCCGTCAAATATGCCCAGAGCCTGCGCAGTGACGACTACCATGTCGAGTGTGACCTCGTCCACAGCAGCGCCCTCAATTAATGCAGGGTACTCGCCCTCTGTTATGATAATTGTCCGCCCCTCATGATTGACCTGGATGAAGCCGTTCCAGAATTCTGTAGCCGTCTCGCAAAGATTCTCCCGCAGCTGCGCCGCCCGGCTCTGCAAGAGTCCACATGCCCGAGTGTCTTTGAGCGCGTCTAAGCCAGCTATACTTGCGTCTGCTTCTTCTAGCTCACGAAGTGCCTTCTGTACATCCGCAAGCACGGCGTGCTCCTGCGCCGCGTCCAGTACGCCGTCCGCGTAGGCGATATGTTCCAGCGTCCCTGCCAGCGTCTCCTCGAACGCTACCTCCTTCTCCAGTAGACGAACCTTGCGCCCAGCTTCTTCTCCCGTCGCCCGCAGATCTCTGCCTACTTCATGCTCGGCAACGATCTGCCTCGCTGTCTCCCGCGAGCGCTGGATGTCTGCCTGCAAGTCCTTCGCACGCGTGATCCAGGTGTCGATGTCCGGGGCGGTGTTCTTGCTGAGCCCCTTGACTTCTTGCTCGACCTCATTCTGAGCGTTGTGGATCGCGTCCAATAGTGACGAGAGTGCGTCTCCATTGAGCTCAGCAGATGCGACATCCTCAGACTCTGGGTAGGCGTGATGGTCGATGTACTGGAGAACCGCGGGGGTGAGCACGTCAGCAGCCATCGTGCATCAACGAGTTCCAGGCAAAAGATGTTTGAACCGACAGCTGCATACATGTGTATATATTTCCAAGTTTGTACACTGGGACGCAGTGATGCAACGTTTTAGGGCTTCGGCAGCTGCAAGCCGGGTTCCACCTCTTCTGACGAGACCTTGTTACCTACAACATCTCTCCACAGCTCAAGCCTCTTGTACTACACTGTCGGGCCGTGCGTCTTGGCACGGAGGTACACCTCCTTCCGTCTCGTGTACCTAGCTACATAGTAACCTTCATTATACTACTTAGGTTACATTCTAGGGGTCGATCCGTACTTTATAAGTCGAGGGACCTTTACGATCTCGAGCGCGATTCTACCGCTAAGGCTTTCGACAACCGGCGGTGCTATTAGCTACTAGGAGAGGGGCAGAATGTTAACTATTACGGAGAGCTAGCTACACTAAGTAGGACACTACGTTACCGGGGTCTAAGGAGGAGTAAAGTAAGGGCACGTAATGGACGGTAGTACTACGCCTTAACTGACGGCGGCGCGGAGCATCTAGCGCCTCGATACTACAACTAGCCGTGTTTACTTAAGCTCCTACCGCACGTGTACGTAGTTAGTTCTAAGGGGGGAAGTAGCACCGAGATAAGTTAATATAGGATCCGGGAAATCGCGTTTATAATAGCGCCGAGTAACGAGTATATCTACTTAGGAACACGACGATTACCTAGATCTAGATAGCAGCGAATTTATCGACGACGTTCTAGCGGGAAAGTTACCTATTATAGTTACGAACCTTCGCTACGATAGTACTACCCGATAGACATTACCGTTACTATTAGAACGTAGTAGAATAGAGGCGATGTTTAGTATCCCGCCCCCTCGTCCGGCCGGAGTAGCGGGAGGAGTAGGGCTAGGGCCGCTTCTACTACAATTCTAACTATCCCCGTAACCGCCGTAGACATCTAGGAATAATAGGCGTATATATTGCGATCCGACAAAGTTGTCTCGACGTAGTAGAGCTCGGTAGGCTTAGTTAGTATCAAGACACGGGTATAGGAATACTTCTCTCTATGTTAGTAGAACCTAATAAACCTCTTTAAATAAATTACTAAGCGT
>JAWDJV010009550.1:0-32036 GCA_033119285.1 Teratosphaeriaceae sp. CCFEE 6253
ACAGTCACTGCGGTCGCTCGCAGCACTTGTGATTGCTGCATCTAGAGACGGAGCTGCTAGGCGCAAATGAAGTGTCAGTTTACGACGGGTCCCAGAAACCATGCATGATAATCAGAATCTCTAGCACAACTGGTACATACGGCCAAAGGTCGAAGGGAATAGACCATCCCGTCCGCTCTGGTGAACTCAAGCTTCGAACCGGCAGATCAGTACTCAAATCGGTGACGGTTGGGGAATCCCTGCTGCTGTATGTTTTGCTCCTTTTGCCGAGTGAAGCGCTGGTCATTTGGGGCTTTGGTGTGGAGTCGTGATGGTGGTCGATACCGGAGGTCCTCTCTCTCTTTACGGGTTGGATGGGAGGACGGCGAGGTCGCGGACGAATGCTAGTCAAGGCGGGTAAAATCGGACCATCTTTGGAGCTTATACCGAGGAGCGTGCGGTAGTCCGACGCTGTTTGGTGCGTACATGTGGCGGTCGTTGGACAAGGAAGGGCTCCAAGCATCTGGTCATGTTCTGCCCTGTCTAGTCACACGCGACCCGCATCGGTGCGTAGTATGTCTGAAGGGCTCCTCCTGGCGCCCTTGGAGAGTCGGCCTGCGGTACGTTGCGCGAAGGCCATAGGTTAAGTTCGTTGCGTGCGCATGGGGTGTTGAGAGGAGGTCGCATGCGGGCAAGCGGGTTGATGTGACGAGTGGCACGGCCGATCCCGCTGTGCTTCCATTAGCTTCCGCTCTCCATGCCCTATCGGAGAGCCACGATCAGCGCGCCAAGATTTCGCATCAGGATGAGCATTTTCTCGTTCAATCTCGCGAAGCCATACCACCGTCGACTGACAGCAACGATGAAGCGCAAGCTCGGCGCGTTGGAGAAGGTGGAAGCCGATCTGCCCAACTTACAGCACAAGATCCGCAACGACCCGGCCTCGCGACGACTTCCTCAACCAGTACACCCAGTACGCCAACTTCTACGATGTCGTCCTCGCCGCCCCCACCACCACCGCCGAAACGGGGCTTGTCAAGCTCCGCGATCTCATCGACTTCGTCAGCCATGTCGCCGATTGCTACTCGGACCTCACCAAGAACTTCGCGGGGGAACTGGTAACACTGTTGGAGCTCCATCATGCGACGCTGGAGCCGGAACTACGGGACAAGATCGTCACGAGCTTGGTGCTGCTGCGACGGAAAGATGTACTGGACAGCCCGACGCTCCTGGCGACGCTCTGGCCCCTCCTCATCTCCACCCCGTCCAAGACCCTCCGCGCGCTGCTCTTCCAAAAGATCCTCTCCGACCTCCGCACGAGCAACAGCAAGAGCACGAACCACAAGCTCAACCGCGCCATGCAGACGCGCCTCTACAACCTCATTGCCACCGACCCGGCCTCGCCCAAGGGCCTCTGGGCCGTCAAAATCACGCGCGAGCTGTGGCGGCGGCAAGTCTGGTCTGACGCCAAGGCTGTGAGCATCATGGAGATCGCCGCCCTGTCGAGTGACGCCAAGGTCGTGGCGGCCGGCGTGCGCTTCTTCCTCGGCGGGGACCAGGAGCGGGAGGACGCGGCGGCGGAGTCGGACACGGACGACGAGGGCGCGGTGGACATGCGGCAGCTGAAGCACCAGGCGGGCATCAACAAGAAGAGCGCCAAGCGCAGCAACGAGCTGAAAGCCGCGGCCGCGAAGGTCAAGCGGAGGGAGAAGAAGAAGCGCGCGCCGCACCCGCTGAATTTCAGCGCGCTACACCTGCTGCACGACCCGCAGGGTTTCGCCGAGAAGCTGTTCGCGCAGCACCTGCAGCCCTCGGCGCCGAAGGTGCGGCTGAACCTCGAACAGAAGCTGCTGGTGCTCAACTTGGTCAGCCGACTCGTCGGGCTGCATCACTTGACGCTGCTGCCGCTGTACAGCTACTTTATCAAGTTCCTCACCCCGCGTCAACCCTCCGCCACTTCTTTCCTGGCCTCGCTAGCACAAGCCACCCACAATATAGTCCCGCCTGACGCGCTGGAGCCGCTGGTGCAGAAGATCGCGAATGAGTTCGTCTCGGAAGCTGCGGCCGCTGAGGTGGCGAGTGCTGGACTGAACGCCATTCGCGAGATCTGCGTCCGGCAGCCACTGGCGATGAACGAGACGCTGCTCCAGGATCTGGTGCAGTACCGGAAGAGTAAAGACAAGGGCGTGCAGATGGCGGCTCGAGGTCTACTGAGCCTGTATCGGGAGGTGGGCGCCGGCATGCTGAGGAAGCGGGACCGGGGCCGGGACGCGGCGATGAAGGTCCGCCAGGCTGGGAAGGAGGGTGCCGTGGATGGGAGGAGGTTCGGGCAGGTTGCGGATGGAGGGATCGAGGGGTTGGAGTTGCTGGAGGCGTGGAAAGCAGAGCAAGGGGTGGGGAGTGGGGACGATGCATTGGAGGCGGAGGAGGCGAAGGGGTGGGAGAATTGGGATGCGGAGAGCGGGAGTGAGGAGAGCGAGAGCGGCTGGATCAATGTCGAGAGTGAGGGCGAGGAGATTGACGTCTCGGATTTCGAGGATGAGAGGGAGAAGCAGGCGGCGGCGAAGAAGCGCAAGCTCACTGCCACCGCTCCCGAGATCGAAGCCGAGAAGGAGAACCTCGACGCCACCGCCCCTCCACTCGTCGCAACAGACGCAGCAGCGGACACATCGCGTACCACCGTCTCCCTCGAGCCCGAAGCCGCGCTCAAGAAGGAAGAACAGCGCATCTCCACCCTGGCCACAACCCGCATCCTCACCCCCGCCGACCTAGCCAAGCTCACCGAGCTCCGCCAGACCGCCGCCGTCACCGCCGCGCTGCCCTCAGCCAAACGCCGCCAACTCGCCGCCGCCGCCACCGCAGCCGCCGCGGCGCGCCACGCCGACGACGCCGTGACCGCGGGCGACATCGCGGGCCTGGCCAAGCTGTCCCACAAAGCGACGCGCGAGGAGAAGATCGCCATGGCGCGCGGCGAGCGGCCGGACGAACAGGGTCGGTTCGGCGCGGCGGGGAATGATCACCGGTCTACGACAGCGCGGCGGAAGGAGAAGAAGGCGAGTGAGGGCAAGTCGACGACGAATAAGGAGAAGGCGCGGAAGAAGAATTTTCTGATGACGCTGGGCAAGGCGAAGCGGAAGGGGAAGATGGGGTTGGTGGAGCGGGGGAAGGTCGCGAAGCGGCATGTGGAGCGGTCGAAGAAGGGGGGAAGGAGGGGGAACGTGGGGAATTGAGGGGGTGGTGAGGTGATGGCCGGCTGGCCGAGTGCGGTTGGCGGTGACGGAGGTGCTGTGGACGCGAGCGGAATCTGCGGTCCAGGCCACCTGCTGGCTCCGCTCGTCTCGGCCGTATCTCAATTCAGTGCTGCTTGTATGGCTCATGGAGTCCTGTCCACCACCTCGTGCCTACGCTGTCGAGGTACTTCCTCTTCTCCTTGCTCTGTACTGGCTGGGCCGAACCGGACAGGCGTCTCTGGATCCAGACTACGATCGGAGCGAAGCGCACCAGCCGCATATCAGCGGGTCCGGGACCAATCGTACCGCTCCTGCGTCTTTTGCTGGTGTTATCGATCTTGTTCCTAAGGCTGTGACGGCATACGGGGCTATGAGGGCTCACGGGTCGCTGCGACTGGCAGTACTTCTCGTGCCATGCAGAGTCTCCGCTATATCTCCCTGACGAACAAGGGAGGACGGTAGCGGAGCAAAGACGTGCAGCCCTGCTTGCTGTTTGCTACATCTTGTCAACGGCAGGTCCATTTGCTTCTTCCTTTTCGTTCAGACGGAGCTCTATGCATCTTACGAGCTACAAGAAGCGCCGTAATACCGTTGCCACGCTGTTGAATCGCAGTCCTACGAGACGGCATCATGGCAGAGGTCGACCGGCGCACGCTACTGTCCGGCAAAGCCATGCCCGGAGCGCAGAAGAAGATCTATGACCGGAACGCAGAGACGTCACCGCTCCTGCGTCTGCCGCCCGAGCTGCGCAACCGCATCTGGCACCTGCTGCTGGGTGGCCAAGTCGTCCACATCACGACGCGCGAGCGGCGACAGCGCTTCGGCTGGCTGATGAGCCGGCTCCCCCCCGTCATAGCGCCAGCGCTGTCCGGCTTGATCATCCACGCCACGACGTGCCTCCACCGCGACCGCCATGAGCGCTGGGTTGCACGCGCCAAGGCAGCACAAGAGGCCAGGGAGGTCATCGTCCCGTACGGCCAGGCGCACGCCCTCTGCGAGATCCAGCCCCCGGACCCCGACGCCAGCCTCTCCATCGCGGTCCTCCAAGTCTGCCGGCAGATCCACCAGGACGCCGCGCTCCTGCCCTTCTTGGGGAACGAGTTCACCTTCGACGGCGCGGGCGCCCTGCTGCGCTTCACACGGCACATCCTGCTTCCCCAGTCCCGCAGCCTGCGGCGCGTGACGCTCGTGCTCCGCAATACGGACCCCGCGCACCTGCGCAACGTGCACCGGCTGATGGGGAGTAAGCTGCAGGGCGTGCGGGACCTGACGCTCTTGCTCGAGTCCCTCGATACGCGGCCGAAGGCTATCACGATCAAGCGGTTTCGGGGGCAGGTGCTGGCGCTGCGGAGTTTGCGGGTGGACGTTTTGGGGGTGGTGGGGTATGTGGTGCTACCGGGGAATCCCATGCCGGAGGATTTTGATTGGGAGTTTGGGGTCTCTTCTATCTGGCCACTCGACCGCGCGAATCTTGATTTGGTCCGGGGTGCGCAGACTACGGCCCTGAAGCTTTTGGGAACGATAGTGCGGTGATGCTGCGAAGGTACGGGAGGACTCGATGAGGTGGGAACTGTGGGCGTTTGTGGCAGCGGGCGAGAAGGGAATAAGTCCCGGCCGAGTCAAGAAGGTGATGTCTGTGGGAGCTGTGACTACCCGAGGTGGTTCATCATTGCGCGGGCTGCTTCGTTATCAGCATGATGCTCGCGCATTGCCCGGTGGACAAGGGCTATCCTTCTGCTGGAGACGTATCATCTGATCGCCTGCTGACCATGACCGCTCGAACTCATTCCCAATTGACGATATGTTGGCCGTCCCACTCATCATGCAGTCTGAGCTGCAAAGCCCGCCGCGAACGGGTAGTCAATATATCCCTTCGCCTCCTTCGGCGTATAGAAGATCGATCGATCATAGCCCACAAAGTCAACGTTCTGCTTCACCCGCCACACCAGATCAGGATTGGAGGTATAATGCCTGCCGAACATGATGCCGATCTCATATTCTGGATACGTCTCGTCCACAGTCCGCCGCGCGGTCTCCGGGTTGAAGCCGCCAGCGATGAAGACGGGACTGGTGTGATCCCACTCGCGGATCAGGAAACCCACGTCCTGCCCGGCCGCGACATCGCTGTCGTCGTTGCCGCGGATCCGCGCCTCGATCAGGGACAGATACCCCAGCTTCAGCTTCTTGAGTTCGGTGGTCAGGTACGTAAAGGTCGGGACTGGATCCGGCATCAGCATGTCGAGGTAGTCACTCCACGGGCTCAGGCGCATTGCGGTCCGCTGTGAGCAGACCGCGGCGACGACGGCTTTAGTGATCTCGAGATGTAAGCGGCTCCGGTTGTGAATGCTGCCGCCCCAGCTGTCTGTGCGTTTGTTGGAGTTTGTCTGGAGGAATTGATCGGGGAGGTAGCCGTTGCCGCTGCATATGGATCAGACTCTGTGCAGCACGTCTTGCTTGAGCTCAACACACCCATGGATCTCGACGCCGTCGAAGCCTGCCTCGATCGCGTTCTTGGCCGCAGAAGCGTAGTCATCGATCGTGCTCCAGATCTCTGCCTCACTCATCTCGACAGGTACGGGCATGCCATCGCCACTCAATGGGATAGCAGAAGAAGACATCAACTTCGACCCGACGCTGTCCAGCGCCGCCACGTGGCCAGCACGTCCCTGCGCCCAAAGCTGACACCACATCCGGCAGCCCTTCGCGTGAACTGCATCGGTCACCTCACGCCAGCCGGCAATCTGAGCTTTCGACCAGATGCCGGGGACGTTCAACCGGCCGGCGTGACGTTTCGCGATGATGGTGGCTTCGCTGACAATGAGTGTTCCGGGTACGCAGGCTCGTTGGACGTAGTACTCTGGAGGCCGATGAGCGTGTGTGCGGCGATCGGAACGGCTGAGTGTGCGTGCCTTTGACCATGGGGAGCGGCTGCCAGTCATCGTCACAGCGATACCTGGTCAGGGGAGCCATGGCTATGCGATGGGATAGCCGTGCTCCGCCGACCTCCATGGGATCGAAGAGCTTTGACATTGTGTCTCAAGCACAGCGCCGTCCAGGTGTAGTAAGAGCAGCGTGACACCGGGAGTGGTGGCAGGATGACTTGGAGATCGGATGATCGACGTGATGGTCAAGAAGCAGGAACAAGGCGCGCACCGCAACCGCGGCTCTTTGCCGCTGCATCGTCTGTCGTTCTGGGTAGATTTTTCGGTCTCTCCATTATTGCAGTGTGATCGATTGAAGTTGTGGATGAATAGCAGATAGGCCAGCGGCAGAGTCGACCAATCGGAAGCTTTTGCGTGCCTGCCCGAAGCGACCACCTTCACCTCTCATCATGGATCTTCTATCGCCCGACATGATCAGGACGTCGGACGATAGACCCCGGCTTCGGCTTGCAGTAGTCTTGCCCGCTGACCTTACGTTGCCAACAGTCGATTGCAATGCAGGCACAAGTCGCAAATCTTGGACGACGGTAGGATTGAGCGAGAGAGTCATCATCTTTGTCCCAAGCGCCTGCAGGCTCATCAAACCCACGACACACTCCATCTTGCCATGCCTGAAGCATACTCTGCTCACCCGGACTACGGCTATGATCGCGACTTCCGCGGCTACGGCGAAAGTGGCCTCCCTGGTCTCAAGTGGCGCAACGATGCGAAGATAGCAGTCTCCTTCGTCATCAACTATGAAGAGGCAAGCTTGTATTATCTCGGCGTCTTCGGCTCTGACTGATCGCTACCAGGGTGGGGAGCGCTCAGTCCTCAGCGGCGACGGGCAATCCGAGCCCAATCTGCGTGAGAATGCCGGTCCACCGCGTATCAACGAGCGGCACTACAATGCCGAGTCCGAGTACGAGTACGGCAGCCGCGCGGGCTTCTGGCGCCTCTTCCGGATGTTCAACAAGTATGACATGAAGTTCACCCTGTACGCGGTGGCACAGGCTGTCGAGCAGGTGCCCGGAGTTGTCACTCGATGCGTGGAGACGGGCCACGATGTCGCGTCTCATGCCTACCGCTGGCTGGAGTACCACGACTTTGGGATCGAGAAGGAGAAGGAGTGGATCAAGAAGTGCGTCGAGTCGTTGAAGAAGCTGAGCGGCTATGCTCCGAAGGGGTGGTACTATGGCAGAGGGTCGCCTCATTCTCGAACGTTGATCCCGCAGGTATGATGATCCCCGCCAACCATCGTCTGGTTGTGTAGCGGCGTCTGATTGCTATTCAGGTATACGAGGAAATGGGTGAAGAGCTCATCTGGGCATCAGATACGTACGCCGACGACATCCCGTACTGGATCGACCGAGCCGACCAAAAGGACAAGGGCTGCCTCATGGTGCCGTACAGCTACGATTGCAACGACTTCAAGGTACGCGCGTCCCGCCATTCACATGTACCTATGCTAACGATCATGAGTTTCACACGGCAAACGGCTTCCGCGACCCCCAAGCCTTCTTCAACCACCTCAAGAACGCCTTCGACGTCCTGTATGCCGAGGGCGAGGAGGGCATGCCGAAGATGATGACCATCGGCCTGCACAACCGCATCATCGGCCGGCCCGGCCGTTTCAAGGCCCTGCAGGACTTTGTCGAGTACATCTCGACGAAGGAGGGGGTGTGGGTGGCGACGCGGACGGAGATTGCCGAGTGCTTCCGGGAGCAGTTCCCGTACAAGTCAGGGTGCTTGGCGCAGGCGAAGTGAGCTCGTAGATACCTAGCATAGTGGTCACGACGATAGTGTCGATGCTGGGATCTCTTCGTGTCGCCAAACGTTGGATGCTAAGCTGTTGCCCGATGCCGCTTATCGGAGGGACAGCTTCTTGCCCGGCTACATATATCGGCCGGACATTCATGTACCTGCAGCCATCCCTAATTTATCAAACGAGTCAGAGCCCATTCCCTACAATATCCGACGGTGGTTTTGGTTTTCACAACGATTATGTGAAGCCTTGTGTCATCACTCGTCCGGCTGTCGACCATTGCTGACCATCCGTTGCTCTCCCGCCACGATGGCCACCCAGCCGTACCGTCTCAGCGCCACCGAATTACGCAAGGCATTTGACGACAGCGATCTCACAGTCGTTCAATACGCCACCTCATTACTCCACCACATCAGAGCCCGTCAACCAACAGTCAAGGCATGGGAGTACCTCGATCACTCCCAAGTCCTGCAGCAAGCCCAAGCACTAGACAGCGTACCAAAAGACCAAAGGGGCCCACTGCACGGCGTAGCCGTCGGGATCAAAGATGTGATCTACACGAAAGGTATCACTCCTACCCACTAAACACGCTCTACCGTGGGTGAACCCAAGCATTGAGGCTGACACCAACCCCAGGCATGCCCACCCAACACAACTCCCCCATCTACGCCGACTCCCAGCCCGAGATCGACGCTGGCAGCGTCACACTGCTCCGCGCCGCTGGCGCCCTCATCCTGGGCAAGACGCGGACCACCGAGTTCGCCGCCACGGTCAAGGGCCCGGTGACCACGAACCCGCACGACAGCGACCGCACGCCAGGCGGCTCGTCCTCCGGATCTGGGGCCGCGGTGGCGGATTCTCAGGCTCCAATTGCGCTGGGAACGCAGACGGGTGGGTCGACGATTCGTCCGGGGAGCTTCAATGGGGTTTATGCTTTTAAGTCGACGTGGAATGCGATTAGTCGGGAAGGACAGAAGATCTACAGTCTAATCCTCGACACGTTGGGGTTGTATGCGCGGTCTGTGGACGATTTGATGCTGCTCGCGGAAGTGTTCGGGGTGAAGGATGATCAGCCTCCGCAGGCACCTGCGGACGGTGTCAAGGGCTTGCGCTTCGCCGTGCTGAAGACCATGGTCTGGGATCAGGCCGGCGCGGGTCTGAAGGCAGCCATGGAGGCAGGTCCGCAGCTCCTCCGATCCCATGGTGCGGAAGTGGAAGAGATCCAGTTCCCGATCGAGTTCGCCAAGCTCCCAGACTGGCACACCTGTATCCTCAAGTCTGACGGCCGAGTCGCGTTCCGTCCCGAGTACATGATTGCGAAAGACAAGCTGGACCGCAGTCTGATCGAGCACGTCGAGGAAGCGCACCGGTACACCCGGAAGGACTACCTGGAAGCCTTCGACGGCGTCGCGGCGCTGCGGCCCAAGTGGGACGCCATTGCGGCGGAGTACGATGCGGTGATCGTGCCGTCTGTGCCCGACGAGGCGCCCGTGGGGATCGAGAGTACGGGCAGCGCGGTGTTCAATAGTATGTGGACGGCGCTGCATGTGCCTGTGGTCAATGTGCCGGGGTTCCGGGGGGAGCATGGGATGCCCATTGGGTTGAGCCTTGTGGCGCCGCGGTACCATGATCAGGCGCTGTTGGAGGTGGCGAAGGTGGTGGGGGAGGTGTGGGAGAAGGAGGGCGGGTGGAATAGTAGGCTGTAGTGCCGCCTCTTTTGTTTGAGGCGAAGAAGATGGATGTGGAATGGTGTACTACCTCGTGGTATTTCTTCGCCGCGATCCATGTCTGGGCGACCTTTGTAGCCGGTGTGAACATCCGCTGCGCATCCTGCCTCGAGGAGAGGCCGAGGCGCGTGTCAGGATATCAACGAGTGTAGCTAGACAGGTAGGCTGATGCCACTGCTGCATCGCGTTGAAACCGGGGCTGGTGTCGCAAAGATCGTGTATCTGCTCCGAAAATGTGCATATCCAAGACGTTGGATATATTCACACAACCTTCCCATCCCTCGTTCGCTCTCGGTGTGCCGAGATGGCGAAGGTGCATCCTTGTTCTCGGTGGACATTTCCCGTTCATGGAACTTTTGCGTCGATACGATCAGGAGCTGCGGCAGATCGCGTGACTGGCAGCAGGGTCAAACGACAAGATGCAAACCGAGATATAACAATGCCACTGCAGTGCTGAAAACAGGGCTGACTCCACCATGATTTGTGCCGCCTGGGTCCCAGCCGTGAGCTGAAATGGTTGGAGATCCTGCGTGAGCATCACTGGAACGTGCCATTACTACTGTATCCCGAGCAGTGTCGCCGGGGATACAGTGGACTCTGGCTCGCCGGCGACGCTCAGCCCTATTGCATTGACTGTGCGACGCAGGTGGAGGGAGCACATGTCCTGGAGTACTGCTGGGCTGTGATGACACGGGAGTTATCGTCTTGCTGCAGCTCGCTTTGAGCGCTTGGGGAATTCCACTTGATCCGGATGCATCATGGCATCGCTCGCATGAGTGGAGGATGCCCCTACAGATAAAATGGCCGAGAACGAAGGACTCTCGCCACACGGCACCGGTCAGGGGTGAGAGCAAGCACAAAGGAGGTGGGGTGGATCTTGCGGAGCTCCTTCTGGCATCTCCTTCGGGAAGTGCATGTAGGGGCGAGAACATCACGGCAGTCTCTAAATGTACGGGCCATTGATACTTGCGACGTAGCTACACACGACGATGATTTGGCGCGCTCACACTGGCGTATGTTCGGCTTGCCGCCTGCACCAGCGACTGCAGTACCGCCTCTTTGCCCTGCAGCAGGCGAGACGAGGCTTCGCCGCGACAGCTGCAGCATCTCAGCAGCACCGCGACCGGGGGCCCAGTGGTGCCATCACGCCCGGAGACCGCCAGTCCAGGTACAAGGACCCGCAGTATGGACCGCCACGAGGCGAGAAATCGATCCGCCACGACGAGCAGCCCCGGGGCCGCTACTCCGGCCAGCCCTTGCAGCCCGAGCAGGTCCTCGACCAACTCTCCACCCCTCGGCCGACTCCGACTCCCGCCAGAGTCTACGATCCCGCTCATGTCTACCTCAAAGCCTTCCCCGCGCTGGAGGCCAAGCTCCAGGCTTTCGCCGCCTCCCAGTCGCGGGCCGAACCCAAACCGCTGTCCACGCAGTGGTCGATCTTGCGCAGCATCGCGGAAGAGAAAGGCGCGACGGGATTGCAGCAACACGGCTCCTTCCACAAAAACTACATCAAGTTCGCGGCGAGCACCTGCAATGCCGACTGGGGTGGGGAGGGATCGAACCGTACGCCGCGGCCATCTGAAGTCCTCGCTATGATGCATCTGGTCGGCGTCGAGGACCGCTTGATCTGGTCCAAGACGCTGTGGAGAATGGCGAGGACCATCTTAGCAGCTGCCCCATCACCTTCAGCCCAGCATGGGGACTTGGTCGACGAGCTAGTGAGGCTATGGAACATGGCGCTGTCTGCACGTTTGGCGCGCGGGCCCGCATCGGCATCGCCGCTTGCTGCCGTCAGCGGACGAGTGCCTCTGAAATGGTCCTTCTTACCATCCTTGCCAGATTTCATGGGCATGATGGCGCAGCGACGGCCCGTGAATGGCGCGAAGCTTCAGTTGGATGCCGCTCTCGCTTTGCTGCTGCCTCAGGTCGAAAGTGCCGATAAGCATGGGCAGGGGCCGCAAGCCCCTAAGCAATTCGATTATGCATCCACCGCCCTGGTTACCATTGATCTTCTGCGACAACAGCCGACTGCCCAGAGGCGTCCGACCCAGGGCCCTCTAGCTGAGATGCTCGAGGGCATATTCAGGACGGTAGCATCGCCGGGGGTTCCAAGAGCCATGCGGGACCTACTGGCCGGCCCAGGGCCTTGGGACGAGGGTGCATTGAAGACGCGGGTGCGAGGCGTGACCGAGAGACTGGACATTGATGGGACGGGGCCCACTCAGTCATCTTCCACCGAGAAGGACAAAGGAAGCATCCGCCCTTCTCGAGAGGCCGCCGCTGCAGCGAAAGCCGGACAGCGGAAAATTGCAGACGATGTGATGCCGCCATCGACCGAGATCCTCCCAAGTGATCAAGACGCTGACGCTGGTGGCAGATCAGACGCTTCCAGCGCAGCGGAAAGACAGACTGCAGTAGCACCGCCACCGACCGAGATTCTCCCAATTGATCAAGACTCCGACACTGTTGGCAAATCAGACGCTTCCAGCGCAGCGGAGAAACAGACTGCGGTAGCAGCATCACCTGACAAAGCGGACGTACCTGCAGAAAAGTTGCAAACCTCAGGGGTGGCTGTGTACTCGTATGCAGCTTCTGGTGAAGGAGAGCTCGCTCTGTCTAAGGGTGAGGGAGTCCTTGTGCTAGAGGCGGATGCGGGTGATGGGTGGATCTTGGTCCGCGCGCTGGCCAGTGGTGGTGTGGCCGAAGCCGAGGGATATGTGCCTACCAGCTATGTGGCGCTAAATCAATCTGCGGACAACGCCGACACATCTCCAGGGGTCGACAACGGTGGTGACGGCACTGACGCTGCGCAAGCAGATCTCTCTACAGCCGATGTCCATCACGACCAAGACAGAAAGACCGCACAGTCACCAGATCATTCGCCAGCCACAGCGGGCCAGGACAACGTCCCCGCAGCCGCCCGCACGAAAGACCGCGTCGCGTCCGCCTCCCGCACGAAGACCTCTGGCGGAGCTCCGCAAGACCGGGCCGTCGTCGACCGCTTCACCAACCTCCGCATCCATCGCCTGAGCCAAGCCATGGAGAAGCAGGACCTGTCGATCGCCGAAGCCGTCAAGCGCGAAGTCCTCCGCCACCCCACTGATCCGCCTCTGAAAGACCAGATGTACGAGCACCTCATGTACGCCCTCCTCTGCCTCCGCGGCGCGAGCTCTGCTATCGAGGTCTGGAACTACTTCAACGGGCCCTTGGGCCGCACGCCGACGGCGAAGACGTACACGGTCATGATGAGGGGCGCGCAGTACGTGCGGGACGTGCACGGGATGGAGGCCTTTTGGGCCAAGATGCGGGCGGCGGGCGTGCAGCCCGATGACTATGCGTGGACGCTGAGGATCCAGGGCTTGATCCGGGGTGGGCGAGTCGACGACGGGTTGAAGGCGCTGGCGGAGTGCGGGCAAGAGTGGGTGGGCGCCGCGAGGGCCAAGCATGCAGCTGCTACCGGCGGGTCGGGGAAGAAAGGTGGTGGGAAAGCTTTGTCTCCGCAGGGCCCGGAGCTCACGGCCGCGCAGGCTGGTGCGATGTTTGACGGGCCCATTGAGGGGATCCCGAGACCTACCGTGGTGACGCTGAACGCCGCGATCTCTGCGCTCTCCACGCGGGCCGATCAGCACATTCCGAAGGTTTTATCCTGGGGTCGCGCGTTCGGGCTTGAGCCGGACGAGAAGACGTACAACGTCCTGCTCAACGTCAGCATGCGGCACGGTCACTTCGAGGAAGGCATGGCCATCTTGCAGCGCATGCACGACAAGGGCATCCCGACGACGGCCGACACCTGGACCATCCTCCTCGCGCAGGTCTTCGAAGGCGGCAGTCTGGACGACCTCTCTCACGCCGAGCAAGAACAGCGCATCCTCGCCATCCTCACCTCCCTCGAGTCCACGAGCGCCCAGGCGAACATCGACCAAAAGGGGTACGCCCTCGCCGTGGATCGACTGCTCAAGTTCTTCAACAACACCTCCGCCGCCAACGCCGTCCTCGCGCACATGATCGCCCGGGGCGTGGAGCCGTCGTCGCACATCTACACCATCCTCATGACCTCCTACTTCGCGCGGGAACCCTCCCCGGACTTCGCGGCCGTGGAGGCGCTGGACCGGCGCATCCAGAACGCGAATGGCGGCCGCGGCGCCCTCCTCGATAGCATCTTTTACGACCGCATGCTGGAGGGCTATGCCAAACACCACCGCGCCGTGGACGGGACGCGCCAGCTCCGGCGCCTGCTGGACCGCATGCGCAAGGAGAGCCGGCGGCCGAGCTGGACGGCGCTGGAGCTTGTTGCGCGCGCGCTGGCTGATCGCGGGGAGTGGGACTTCCTGCTGGCGGTGGTGGATGAGGCGCGGAGCTGGGTGAAGGAGGAGGGGCATGGGAAGAGGGGCGAGGCGGAGATGCTGGTTGGGAAGCGGGCGTTTGGGCAGAGGGACTTTTGGCAGTTTGTTGTGCAGACCGGGTTGCTGCGGGACGAGGGGGTGACGAGTCCGGACCAGATGATGCGGGAGAAGACTGGGCAGACGCCTATAGAGAGGCGGCTGGGGTTGGATGGGCGGGAGAAGCATCGGCGGTAGGGATATGGCTAAGGGCATGCCTGCTCAGTGGCGATTTCAAGGTCCGCAGCTACTTAGGCTCCCGCTGTAGCTGCTTCCGGTACACACCGTACCCCCTTAGATGGCGCGAGTGCTTACATAGCGGCATGGGTACTCTCCAGTAACATCGAGATGTCTGTATCTACGATGCCCCATGGCTGACGCCTCCGAGGTGAACAGACTCCGCAAGAAGCAGCAGGAACGTCCATATGAGCACCGTGAGGTCCGGCAATGGCGAGATCGTAAGGCCTGTGCGTCGAGACTCCGAGTGTCAAAATGATCGTGGCGACGGCGCCAGCGAGCATACCACAGCGCGAGGCAGTGGTGAGCATATGGGGAGAGCGACGGGGGTTAGCAGAGGCCTTTCCAGATGAGCACAACCATAAGACCCACGGCTATGGTCTCTCGACAGCGCCACATCGCGCTCAAGCATAGCCTATTCCATCCAACACCACCCACACCTGTACCCCATCAGCGGAGATTGGCCATGCCATCGTACGGCGTCGTACGTTCTCTTCGCATGCTCTGGTTTCGGTGGAGAGTAGCGACGGTGATGTATCAGCATCAGCATAGCGTTATGACATGGGGAGAGCGATGTTGGTGGCAGAGGCCTTGATATATGAACACAGGGCATGCTGCTCATGGCTGGGCCATCTCGACTGCACAACAGTGTGCTCAAGCACAGCCTGGTCCGTGCAATACCACCGATTGCCCCTTCATCTCAGCGAAGACTGGCATCGCCGTCGCACCAGAGTCCGTGTTTCCACTTATACTCTGGTCTCGGTAGAGACTAGCAACGACGATGTAGTAGTACCAGCATGATGTTGTGAGACTGAGATAGCAAAGTTGGTGGCAAAGCCTTTTCATAAAATACTTTAAAAAAACTTTTTGGTGCAAAAGCACCATGCAGGCCCGCGGGCCACAATCTCAGCAGCGCAATGCTGCGCAAGAGCACAGCCGCGCAGCAATCTCCGCAGCGCATTGCTGCGCGCAAGCACAGCCACCACCCCCATCCCCCCACCTCCACCCCCCTGCCGACCACCAAGGCCAACCTCCTAGCGGAGATTGGCCTTGCGGTCGCACAGCAGCACCTCCCCCTTGTGCACCACCTCCGTCCGCATCTCCCCGCCGCGGAGCCCCTTCGTCAGCAGCATCGGGGCCACCGTGCCCCGCACCACCCACTGCTGCGGCGAGAGCGCCGCGCGCTGCGCCACCGCCTCCTCGAGCGACACCATCCGCTCGGGATCCCAGCGGCACCCGTAGCGGTAGATGCTGTGCTCTACCACGCGCGGCTCCTGGCGCATGCGCGCCGCGATCCGGAAAGCCTCGAGCACGGCGCGGTGCAGCGCCGTCTCCGCTCCCTCGAGCGCGTCCGGCCGGATGAGCGGCAGGAAGTCGACGAGCATGGCCGCGGCGATCTTGGGAGACTCGTCCAGGATCCACTTCTGGAAGCCGGTCGAGGCGGCGATCTGCTGGGCGAAGCCGGCGCGGATCTCGGCGAGCTTGTGGCGCATGGGCCAGTTGTTGGCGCCCTCGATCACCGAGGCGAACTCGATCTCGCGGTCCCAGGCGGCCTTGTACAGGATGGCGGAGGGGTGAGGGAAGTGGTCAAAGATCGGGTGCACGAGGAGCTCGGTGAGGATCTGGCGGTTCAGCACGCCGATGAGAACGGACGTCCGGAACTTGCCGGTCTCCAGCATGATGCATGCCTGCGGCATGCTGTCGATGTGCTCGGCGGAGAGCTGCACCAGACGCCTGATGCGCTGGTCGCGGGACTTGGTGTGCACGGGCAGGGTGATGAAGTCGCGGACGCATTGCTCGGACTTGACGAAGGTGGAGTGCAGGAGCTCCTGGTAGGGCTTCTGCTCAAACTCGGCGGCCAGCGGGCGCGCGATGGGTGCCGTGGGGTAGGGAACCCCGAAGACGTCGTCGCGAGGGTCTGGGTTGTTGATGTCACCGCTGCCTGGCGTGACGTGCGGCGAAGGAGGGAGCACCGCGACGGCGTTGGATGCGTGAAGGCCCAGGCCATGGAGCTGCATGTTGCCGACGTTGGGCATGATCGGCCCGTTGGGGAACATGTTGCCGACATTCATGTTGGCGCCGCCGAAGTACATGGTCTGACCGTTGTTGTGCATGTTCTGGCTGTGCTGAAACATGTTGGCGACGTTCTTGTGGGGACCGCCGTTATGAGAGTTGGGCATCATGCGCTGGCCGCTGCCGTAGAAGCCCGGTCCTTGCTGCATCGCACCATAACCAGGATAACCAGGTTGACCCGGACCGGAGTGCAGGGTCATGTTGTTGGGGTGCGGAATGATCTGCTGCGGGACTTGCTGGGGAGGCGTGAAGGGCTTGCGCACGGCCTGTTCGAGGACTTGGACGCGACGCAGGACGGAGTCGGTCCTGTCGACCGCGCAGAGATGAAGACGCTTTTCTTCCTCCACCTTCGCTGTCAACAACTGGAGGCTCGTAGCCTGATTAGCCAGCTGGTGATGGTAGTGGGCCATTCCGACGGCGAGAGCCTTCTGGTCACTCTCAAGGCTGTTGATCTTCTTCGACGACACCTTGTCGTATTTATCGAGCATCTCCAGCACTTCACCCAAGCGGACGGGAGTATTGGAGTCAAGCATCCTCTCGCTGACCGACTCCGATGCCGACAGGGTTGAGCGCGCCGCATCAGAAGGGCCGGCGGTGGGAGCAGCGGCAGCGGCAGGGACGTTGCCTTGGGCCGAGCCAGGGGCTGTGGGCTGACCAGAGTGCGGTGTGCAGTCCGTGCCACCGACGACAGTAGCGCCAGTCGAGCTGATGCTGGTCCATGAGCTGGCACTGGCCTGGCGAGCTTTGTGACCGGCGCTCTGATGAGTGGCGGCTTGATGAGCAGCAGCGTTATTGACGGCAGCTCGCTGGGCAATAGCTTGGTTGACGGCAGCTTGCATGATGGCAGTCTGTTGAGCGGCAGTTAGATTGGCGGTAGCCTGATCGACAGCAGCCTGAGCAGCCGCCTTGTGCAGCTCAGCCTGATGGCCAGCAGCCTGCAGCGTGGCGATGTGCTCGCGCGGCGACCTGGGCGGCTGCGTGTAGAAGCCGATGTGCTCGGTCATGGTGTCGACGGTGTCCTGGGAGTCATTGCGGTTGTGCCCGCGGCGGCCGCTCCGGCTGACGAGGCGACCCGGCAAGACAGTAGGAGCTGAGGGAGACGCAGAGACCATGGTCGGAGGCGGCGCAGATGGATAGTTCGGAGAGGCGGCCTGAGGAGAGGGAGGGGCCGGCTCGGTGGTGTTGGGCATGGTGGGCCCCGGCAGGATCATGCGCTGGGCAAAGGGGCGCCAGTCTTCGAAGTGCATCGTCTTGATGTCGGTGATCGGCTCGGTCGTGTCGGGCATGGTGGGCTCCGGCTGAATCATACGCTCAGCATCGGTGAGCCTGCGGTCGAAGTGCATCGTCTTGATGTCGGTGATCGGCTCGGTGGTGCCGGGCATAGTGGGCTCCGGTTGGCCCATACGCTCAGCATCGGTGAGCCTGCGGTCGAAGTGCACCGTCTTGACGTCCCAGAGCGACTCGGTGGTGTCCGGCATGGAGGACTCCGGCTGGCCCATAAACTCAGCATCGGTGAGCCTGCGCTCGAAGTGCACCGTCTTGGGGTCGTCAGTGGGCGCGGTGGTCTCTGGCACAGGGAGCTCCGGCTGGATCGTGCACTCAGGACTGGGGAGGCGGCGCTCGAAGTGCAGCGTCTTGATGTCGCCGATGGACTCGTCGCGGCCGTACGGGCGGACGGTGAGGTCAGAAGCCGCGTCGCTGTTGTCGCTGGGGCGGACCCAGGCCGTCTGGACATTACCCTCGTCATCTGCAGGTATCAGTGTGTTGACCTGCAGGCGAAGATCGGGCTCGGTGGCCGACTTACCTGTGTCGGTGAACCACCCAGACAAGCCTTGGTTCGTGGTGATGACCATGGGCCTCGTCTCCTTCTCGAGGGACACCCTGGGGAGAAGTCAGCTCACTGTCCATGTGTTGGGTGAGTGAGTAGCAGTGACTTACCCGCCCGGACTCTGGTCGAACCCACCCATGGCCTTCAAGTAAGCACGCTCCTCCCCGATGGCGCCAAACTCCCCGCTGCTCCCGCGGTCCCTCGCCAGGCCCTTGCCTTTGCCCTGGTAATCCATGCCACGATCGCCTTCCATTTCCGTCAAAAGTCAAACGCTCCCGGTTCAGAAAAAGCAACGCTGATGTGACCGTCGACAGTCACTGGCCCCGAATTCCCTCAGATTCCCTTGCGACGAGTGAGAACGGTTAGTGTGCACGTGCGGAACGAACCTTTGTGGTCGACAGGCTGCTTTCACAGCCGGCAGTGCTCGCTCGTGGCCGCGAGCTGTGCCTGGAAGCAGACGCTTCGGTGGTGGTGAATGTGTTGTTGACCTGCAAACGGCGTCAGTGAGGTGCGACAGTGACCGGCGAGCCGCTCGTGAGCATCTGCAGATGCTCGCGAGGATGAGATAACGTACCTTTGTGTGTTTGACGACCGGGCGAGTGATTGTCGGAGGTGGTGTCAAAGTCGGTGGAAGGTGGAAGGTGAAAGAATCGAGGGGGTGAAAGGTTTTGATGGGGGGCGAGTGTGAGGATTGGATCGTTGCCACCTGTGGGGCTGAGCAATCTCCCAGCCAACGATAACGAGTGTGAGGTTCCCCACGAAAGCGGAAGGAACGCTGAAGTGCAGGACGAGCTCACGCCTTCAGGCTGGTATATCTATGTGTGTTGCTCGGTACGCTTGGTAGCCAGATAGCGGAGATGCAGCTCGACGAGGACAACGAGCGCATCACAATCGTGGACATGTAGAGCGGCCTTGTTCATATCGCTGGCCCGCTCTTGCTCGAAGCATCTTCTCACGCTCGTCGCCCCAGCATCCGTTCAGGGTCCAGTATGCGGTTGCTATGCGCCTAAGTCTGGCTAGCGTGGCCAGTGATGCTTCTCGCCGGTCTGCCAAACCGGCTTTTCGTCTCCCGAGCGAGATGTCATGCCGGGAGGACTCGGATTGGGGACAGCGACCTCTGGCAACCTCACTACACAGGACTTCGCGAACTTCGTTCATTGTCAGCTAAGCCCAATCGCTTCGACGGACTGGCAGCGATACAGACCCATGATCCATACGACTAGGAGCGTCTAGTAGCTGCACCTCTTGCTGTGATATGCCGAGCGCGAACATGATCTGTGTTGTTGTGAAGTCGAAGCCATATCGCGCTTGGCGGTCGTTTGAAGTCCGACACGTGACGCCAAGTCATGTTGCAATCCTTTTGGCATTTGCCATGTCGCAGGTACATGGAGCATATGGCACAGGCCTGGTGATTGTCGTTCACAGCTGGAGCTCCCGAGTGATTCAATGCAAGCCTTGCCAGACAATCGCGCTTCCAGGCAGTCCGATGATGCTCACATCCCTCTCCCTGGCCAACGCTACGCACCAAGAGCACGGCTTCTCGGGTGTCGCTCGTGCGGCAAGGCTTTGGTTTATGAATGGTAAAGGGACACAAGGATCTCGTGTATCAGCTCGCCTGCAAAGAAACTTTTGGTCAGCTTTCGAGTGACCAGCATACCGCCGTCGCAGACGTACCGAGAGAAGTCCTCCCGCGCAAGACGCATAGCGGGATCGTCCCCGCGAGCTCATTCCAGCGACCACCACGTAGCTCAAGGTCAGCGTAAGCGGACGGTGGACGGCGTCAAATGCTGGACCTGTTCTCCCAGGAGGGCCAGCTGCTGTTGCTATTCGTGCCCTCTGTAGCGACCAATGATAGCCATCCCTCACTTCAGCCCTCCATCAAGTCCTACCTGTGAGCTGGAGCGGTGCGTCGGTGTGTTGTCCATCGATGGGAGGAGAGTCCAAAGCCTGCAGATCCAAGTCGAGTGCAATGACTTGAGTCGACTGCAGCTGCTCTCCACCCACAGTGCGTGGTAGTGCTATGCAAAGTGCTCTCACGAATGACGCTGCCCGCCACGAGCCCATGGCGATGGCTTGCTCATGGCGAGGTAACGAGACTTGTCGCTGGCTCGGAGCGCAGGAGAAGACGAGCATCTGGTACGGGGGGAGACCGCGTGGAGACGCGAGAGATGCGCAGGCTGGAGCGCAGTAAGTATGGTGGATGAACGTGGACATATGTGGACTGCACAGCCAGGATTGGGCGAAGGAGATCTGGTTAGTTCTGCTGTCGAGCGGAGTCGAGGTCATTGCCTGCAGTCAAAGGCAGCTCACCTTCCAACCATATTGCGTGAAATTGACATTCATGGTCTGCTCACGAGCGACGCTGCCCGATGTAGCGCAAGCTCACAGCTTACCCATGGCCACGCACGGCGACATGACGAGATTGGCGCTGCCACGAGGACTAGGAGACAGCGAGTGTTCCGTATGAAACGGGACTGCAGGGGCGTCGGGACTGCGCAGGCCAGATGACAGTAAGCATGAGCTACCGAGAAAGCAAAGCGACCATCACTGCCAGTTACATCAAGGTGTCAGATCGGTCCAGTGGAAGCGGTCCGGCACAACACGATCTCGTCACGGACCCAGACCAGACGACGGTGACGATAGCGACGTGTTGTAAAGAATCATTCCATGGCACCAGTGTGCTACACCGCCATCAGCATGCCGAAAGGCGATTGGTCTGCAAGCCTCGATGTGGTGCGAAGCAGGGCCGATGCGCAGTGGGAAGCCCGTCAATCAGCCGGCTGATGTGAGCCAGCAGCGCGATTGCTCTCCATCGAGGCTCGCCTTGCCCGCAGGCACGCTTCCCGCGCCCATGGTCTCCGCTTCTTTTCCATCCTCAGCGCATGAGAAGCCGTCATCGCCACAAAGCTTTTGCGCCTCTGATCGTACCCATACCATCCGTTCCATGCCGCTCTTCACCCCACCCCCTCCCGCTGACCGCAGCGCACCACCTCCTCCCCTTCCCTCTCCTCGTAAACCCCATCCTCTTCCACCCACGCAAGCCACATCTCCCGCAAAAGCACCCCTCGCCCCGTGTCTTCTCCATCAAGCAGCGACAACCCCTTCAGCAACGCAATCAACCCGCAACGCCATCCTCTCCGTGTCCAATCCAGCATCCTTTCCATTGCACGACGCTCCACAGTCTCCTCTCCCTCTGACCTCTCGCCTCCCCTCGGTCTCGTCCCCGCAGATCAAGCACCACAATGCACAATTCGCAAGCGACGAAGCAAAAGGAAAGCACGCACAGCACATACCTTTCTCCCCCCACGGCATCACCCCAGCCCGCTCTCCTCATCAAACATTCCCCGCCTTCGGGAAGTTAACATGATAGACCGCCTCAACCACAAACCCGGCCCGCACCACCCGCCCCCCAAACCACCGCCCATTCAACCCGCGAATCGCATTCACCCCCCCCTCCACCCGATCAAACTTGACATAAATCTCCCCTTCCTCGCCTCCATCCCGCGACACGCCGATGTGCACCACATGCCCGTACTTCTCCTCGCACTCGGCCCGCACATCCTCTTCCAGCTCGACTTGCCAGTTCGGCGCCGTTTCGTCGGCAGGGTTGTACAGGTTCTTGAGCAGGACGCAGCGGGTCGGCGCCGGCTCCGGGATCGCGAGAGCGGCGGCGGCGGATCTCTTGGCGGGCGCGGCCATTTTCGTTGCGGACGACTGGGATTCTCCTGTCGCGGTGGTGGCGTGGCCGTCCTCGTCCACGCGGGCGAGCTTGCGCATGAGCGCGTCGCGGGAGTAGTTGCTGAAGTTCACGCCCGCGACGTCCGTGTCGTCCAGCGCGCTCGCGCCGCCGCCTTTCTCCGCATCTCTCCCCCCTCCACCCCCTCCGCCGCCGCCGGAGGAAGCCTTGTCGAAGTTCCCCGTCCCGCCCGCGTGCGCACCGCGGCCGCCGAGGCCGCTGAAGGAGGACCCGGTGGGCTGGTGTTGGTTCTGCTGGTGGTGCGCGGCTTGCTGGGCCTGCGAGCCGAAGCGCTGGAGTAAGGAGTGCGTGGATTCGGGGGTGAACTTGTCATTGCCCAGGCCGACACGGATGGGGCGCCCGGCGAGCTCGAAGCCGTTCATCTTCTCCAGAGCTTCTTTCGCTTGGGCCGGGTCGACGAATCTGGTCGCAAGCACAACTGTCAGCATATGGGTTGGGAGGATGGAGATGTCGGGAGCCGTACTGCACAAACCCATACCCCTTGCTCCGGCCCTGCTCCTCCTTCTGCAACTGCACAAACTCCAGCTCGCCAAACGGCTCAAACACATTCTTCAGATCCTCCTCCGTAATCGAGAAGTGAATATTCCCGACATAAAGCCGATGGAACGGGATCCCATTCGACTGCGTCGCCGCGCCCTCCGTCGTGCGCGCCTGCCGGTTCTTCTCCGCCTCTGTCAGCTGCGCGATGATGGGGATCCCTAGCAGCTTCTGCCCCGTGAGCTGGATGGCCTTCTGCACGCTGTCCTCCTCCTTGAACTCGACGTACCCAACGCCTTTCGAGCGCCCGCTGACGCGGTCCTTGACGATCTGCGCCTCGACCACGGGGCCGACTTGCTCAAAGAAGTTCTGTAGCTCGCGCGTACGCAAGCGCGCAGCGAGCTGCTGCACGAAGACCGTGCGCCGGTCCCGCTCGT
The DNA here is from genome assembly GCA_033119285.1 of Teratosphaeriaceae sp. CCFEE 6253. Lineage (NCBI taxonomy): Eukaryota > Fungi > Ascomycota > Dothideomycetes > Mycosphaerellales > Teratosphaeriaceae > Teratosphaeriaceae sp. CCFEE 6253. The sequence continues at coordinate 22,811 of JAWDJV010009550.1, forward strand.
CGTCCGTGGGCTCCGGCGTGCGCGGCTTGCGTGCCGGGCGCGGGGAGCGCGGGCGCGCATGGCGGTCGTCGCGGCGATCGCGCCCGCCGCCGCTGTAGCGGTCGATGTCGCGGCGCGGGTCACGCCGGTCGGGGTTCCTGCGATCGTTGTCATGGTCGCGGCTGCCGCGGCCGCCACGGTCGCCGCCGCGCGGGCGGTAGTACCTGTCATCGTCATCCTCACGGCTGGGACTGTACGCGCGCCTGCGGTAGGAGTCACTCGAGTCGCGATGGCTTGGGGAGCGCCGGCGATTCGGCCCCGGCGAGCGCGACCGGTTGCTGTGGTGGTGGTGTCTGCTGCGTACGCTGCCATTAGCACTACCGTGATGGCTGCTGCCGCTGCCGTGCGCCCCGTCCGCATCCTTCATCTCCTCGTCGCCATCTCGGTCCGGAGCGCTGCCGGCGCTCTTGGCATGCGTGTCGTCGGATCGCTGATCGCGGGCCGACTTGCTGGACCTGCGCGCGTTATTCTTCTCTCGCTCGTCGGAGTACGGGTCCCTACCGGAGGAGCGGTGGCGGGTGTCTCGGTGGGGGACATTCTCGACGGGTTCGGGGGTGGGGCGAGTGGGGCGCTTGGAGGAGGCTTGCTTCTGCAGCGCTTTCTTCTCCTCCTGCTCGAGGAGCTCGTCCACGGCCTGGTCCAACATGTTCTGGTTGGTGAAATGCTTCTTGCGTAGTGATGATGTATGTCTGTGAATGCTCACAGTTGAGGTCTTGGCGGGGTCGTGGTCGCTCAACTGCGGTGGGCGGAGTGTGACCTCCTCGCTTCAGGTGGAGAAGTGTTGCGGGGCGGAGCGGGGCGGGGCGGTGCGCGCTGTGAGCTGGTAAGAAGGCGTCGTGTCCGCGGGCTGGAGTGAGTGTTACTGCAGAAAGGTGCGATCGCTGTCGTCGGTCGCCGCGGGTGCTCGCGCGTGTGATGTGCGGAGATGTGAGAAAGTCTCGAGGCGATGAAGAGGATGGCCTTGCAGGTGCGGCTAGGCCCTGCGGAGGTGATGCCTGAGGATTCACTTCATGACTCGACACATATATGCATCTTCAAAGACGCTCGGATGGAGATACTGGGAAAGATATCTTCTCCATCTCTTGAGCGTTGTCCCGTCTGATTGCCCGAATCTGGCTTCAGCACTTCGTTCTCTTGAACGTCTTACGACCTCTACGACGTCACGAACCCGCATCGTCACATTTGCAGGTGGAATACGGCGAACCTACCACGATCGCAGCAAGAACATATCCCGAACTCCCCCCAAACCGTCAACCCCGCCTCAAGAGCCAGAATCAACCACGCCCGGGCTCCTCTCAATCCAAGATCTCCTCTCCGGGCACCAACCAAAGAAGGCCCCCGCCGAGACATCCCCAGCACAGACCTCCATCAAGGTCTTCGGCCCCCGCCTCGACGACCCAGCCGGCGTCGAAGACCCCCGAAGCCGGTGGCGCAAGTCCAGTAGCTCCAGAACCCGTCCCGGCAATGACGACGCGGCCGAACCCAAAACCATCTGGCTCGTGACCGACACCTCCGAACCCGACCCAGCGGCCCTCGATTCCCAACCCCGCCACCGCGCCGCGGACCGCTCCCCCGCAGCGCAGAGCCGCCTCGACTACATCCCCGCCCGCAGCACCATGAAGTCTTGGGCCCAGATCCTCACGACCCCGACGGCCGACACCCCGGGGACGACGCTCCTGCTGCACTACGACAGCAAGCGCTACCTCTTCGGCAGCGTTGGGGAAGGGACGCAGCGCGCGTGCGTGCAGATGGGCGCGCGCTTGCTCAAGGTCTCCGAGTGCTTCATCACCGGGCGGACGGAATGGCGCAACACGGGGGGGCTGATCGGGATGATTCTCACGCTGGCTGATGCGGCGGCGGCGAGCCAGAGTAATAGCGTGGAGGTCGCGAGGAAGGTGGCGAGGCTCGCTCATGTCAAGGCCGTGGGATTGGAGTGCGCGGACGACCCGGAGAAGGTGCGGGAGTTGGAGGAGCAGATCAGGAAGGAGATGGCTGCGCGGCTGCGAGTGTTTGCGCCGCCGAACTTGACGTATATGCTGGCAACGGCGCGGAAGTTCGTGTTCCGGAAGGGGATGCCGGTGGATGTGCAGGAGATTGAGGCTGCGGTGGACGATGGAAAGGGAGGAGAGGCGGATGCGGAGGCGGAGCGAGGGAGGCAGCCGACGTTCGCGGACGAGAATGTAAAGGTCTGGGCCATCTCCATCCTGCCTGACTCCGCCGCGCCGCCGAAAACTCAAGCCCCGCCGCCCATCAGCCCGCGGAAGCGGAGTCTCGACGAGCTCTACGAGCGCCGCCCCATACCCCCTACCCACTCCAACGGCACCACCGCCACAACAACCACATCCACCGCCATCACCGCCTCCGCCGTAACCCCCGCGCAAGCCGACCACCTCACCGTCCGCGCCGTCGTAGCCGAGATGTTCAATTCCTCCTGGCGCCTCGACACCCTGCACCCGACCCCTCTGCGCTCCGTCCGCCTGCCCGCCGCCATCTTCTTCCGCGACCCCACTACTGGTACATTGGAGAAGTACACCGGCGCCCTCCCCAACGCCCCACTGAAACCCGGCCAAGCGCCCGCGGACCCGGAGATGGAGGTCCTGGTCCGCAAACCCTGGCCCGGCGCCTTGGTCGATGGACTACCGAGTGTGAGTGTGAGAAGGGAAGCGGTGAGTTACATCCTGCGCAACCACACGCAGCGCGGGAAATTCTCGCCCGAGCGCGCGGTCGCGGCCGGGGTGCCGAAGGGGTTCCTGTGGTCGAAGCTCTCGGCGGGAGAGGACGTGCTCAATACTGAGGGGGAGACGGTTACTCCAGACATGGTGTTGGGGGCGAGTAAAGAGGGCGGCGGGATCGCGGTGCTAGATTTACCCGGGGTGGAGTACATTGGGCCTTTGTTGGGGCAGGGGGTGTGGAGGGATGAGGCGGTGATGGGCGGTGTTGGGGTCATGGTGTGGATTTGTGGGCCGGGAGTTGTGGGGGATGAGCGGGTGCGGGCGTTTATGAGGGAGTTTGGGGGGGTGGAGCATGTGGTCAGTGGAGTGGACGTTTGTCCGAATCACCTGGCCCTGGACTCCGCGGCCGCGGCTACGGTGCGGTTGGCGCAGGTGGATGGGGCGCGGTACCGGGCCCCTGTGCATGACAACGAGGCCGTGCAGGGGAAAGGAACGGTGCTGTCGCTGCCGAGCAATGCGCGGGTCGCGAGGCGCGGGATGACCATCCAACTCGAGCCTAAGGTCGAGATTCAGGAAGAAACCGTGGTCCCACTCCTGGATATCCCGGCGATCGAGACCGCGACCTCGCCAGAGGTCCTGCGTCTCGCGGCCGCAGCGAAGGCCGCCGTCACCGCCGCGGCACCGGCAACACAGCGCTGGGCGGACAGCTTACCCCCCGGCGCGGCGGAGACGGAGACAGTGACGCTGGGGACTGGGTCTGCCCTGCCGAGCAAATACCGCAATGTCTCGGCCACTTTACTTCGCGTGCCCGGGTGGGGATGCATGCTCCTCGATGCTGGGGAGAACACCTTAGGCCAACTGAAACGCGTGTTCCCCCCCGACGAACTGAAGGAGATCCTGAGAGAGTTGAGAGTCATCTGGATCAGCCACATGCACGCCGACCACCACCTGGGCACCGTCGGCGTGGTGCGGGCGTGGTACGAGGAAGTCCACTCCGCGCGCCCTCTACCCGCGGGGACCGACGCGAAAGCGCACTTCGACACCAAGACCGGGCTGGCCATCGTCTCCGAGTCCGCGATGCTGAGCTGGCTGGCCGAGTACAGCCAGGTGGAGGACTACGGCTTCTCGCGCCTCGCGCCGCTGTACATCACGCCCGCCGGCCGCGGCGCGGCCAGCACGCTCGGCTGGTTCCTGCCGCACGCCGTGCTCGCTGCGCAGGGCAGTCGCGCCGCCACGGACCGCTTGCTCGCCGCGCATAAAGTCCCGGCGGGCCTGCTGAACTTGGCGGATGTGCAGGCGGTGCAAGTCCTGCACTGCCACGGCGCGCGCGCGGTCAGCGTCACGTTCCCCTCGGGTTTCAAGGTGAGCTACTCGGGCGACTGCCGGCCGAGTCAGCCGTTCGTGGGGATTGGACGGGGCAGCACGGTGTGCATCCACGAGGCAACGTTCGATGATGAGTTGGCGGGCGATGCGCGGGCGAAGAACCACAGCACGACGAGCGAGGCGCTCGGGGTGGCGCAGGGGATGGGCGCAAGGGGGTGCGTGTTGACGCATTTCAGCCAGCGGTATCAGAAGTTGCCTGTGCTGGAGCATGGGGCCGGGGGTGCGCTGGAGGCTGGACAGGCTGGGAGGGAGGGCGCGGGCGAGCCGGCGGTGGAGGAGGTGGAGGCCGCGGACGACGCGATGGACGGCCCGCTGGAGGACGGCGGCGGTGAGGCTTCCGCGCCCGAGCCGGCGGTCACCGCGGACGGCGCGCCGGAGGCCGTCACGGTCAAGCTGGCCTCGGACATGAAGGTCTGCGTCGCGTTCGACTACATGCGCGTCAAGGTCGGCGAGATCCCGCAGCTGGCGCAGTTCACGCCCGCGCTGCTCAAGCTGTTCCAGACGGAGGAGAAGGAGAAGGCTGCCCCAGCGGACGGCTTGGGAGACGAGCCCGCGGCGAGCGGGAAGAAAGGGGGGAAGGGGAAGGGGAAGAAGCAGCTCAAGGGCCAGCGGGGAAACGCCTGAAGGGAAAGCCAAATCGCTTGTACATATGTACACCCAACACCGTAGACCCGCTCAATAGATGTACACGAACTCGTCGTTCTGCCGATCCGTCAGATCCTCAAACGCCCGCTCGCCGACCTTGGCATGATAGTGCGTCATCCCCGCGACATCGCCCTCCGCCGTCCCAGCGCTCACATCGATCTCCTCGTCCGCATCATGGTACTTGGCCTCCATGCTGTGATCGACCAGCTTCGCACTCTTCCCGTTCCGCACGCGCTTGCGCTCCTGCAGCCGGTTCAGGAAGACCAGGTTCGCCGCCTGCAGCACCGTGCACGCCGCCAGCGCGCAGAAAATCCCCAACACGCCCCGCAGACCGGGGAGGTAGTCCGGCGCGTCGGCCGAGTTGAACAGCAAGGGCCCGACGATGTTCCCGGCCGACGAGGCGGCGTTGTACAGGCTCATGACGACGGCCTTCTTCGTCGTCCCCGCCGTGTTGCCCACGATCCACGCGACGACCAGCGGGTTCCCGCCGTACAGGAAGGCGAGGAGGTAGTAGCCCGCGAGCAGCGCGCCCTCGTGGGACTTCGTGCGGGGCAGGGTGTACAGCATGGCGAGCCCCGCGATGACGGGCAGGACGGTGCAGAAGAGGATGGCGGATTTGAGGCGGAAGCGCACGGCCAGGTAGGAGGTGAGCAGGATGACGAGCCATTGCAGGCAGCCGAAGGGGATGTTGAGCAGCGAGGCGGTGTATTTGTCGAAGCCGAGGCCGCCGATGATCAGCGGGCCGAAGGTGTTGGTCACGGCCGCGCCGACGTTGAGGAGCATGCTGAGCGCGACCCAGAGCCAGGTCTTGGGCTCGAGGGCGAGCTCGAGGATGTGCGCGCCCTTGAACTCGCGCGTGCCGGTGCCGGTCTGGTTCGCGCGGAGCCGCTCCACGGCCTTGGGTTTGTCGGCCGCGGAGAGGAAGCGCGCGGAGGGGATGTCGTTGTCGAGGAAGTAGTAGACAAAGGGCGCCGAGACGATGGTCACGAGGCCGACGAAGAGGAAGATGCTGCGCGTTGGTCAGTCGAAGGGCCAGCACGTCGATGGGCAGCGCCCACTCACATCTGCCACGACTCCAGCACCGAGCTAGGAATATGCCCGAGCCCATACGACAGAGCGGACGCCACCATCGTCGCAATCCCGTTCGTGCCATACCACGCCGCGACCCGCAGCGGCTGCTCGCTGCGCCGGTACCACTGCGACGTGATGATGCTGAACAGCGGCAAGCACCCGCCCTCGAACAGACCGAGGAAGAAGCGCGCGGCGAGGAGGTCGCCGAAGCTGCCGCAGGCGGCCATGGAGGCCTGCGCGATGCCCCAGCCGAGGCAGAGGCAGGGCATCAGGATGCGGTGGGGGACTTTGACGATGAGGTAGGAGGAGAAGGGCTGCCAGGCCAGTTGGGCGATGGGGGCGATGCTGCCGACGAGGGAGTACTGGTTGCCACTGGGAGGGAAGTGGTCAGCCGGGGGGCGGCGAGTGGTTGTGGAGGGTTCATGGCTTCGCGTACGTGAGGTGCGTGGCTTCGCGGAGGCCGAACGTGGCCCCATATCCGAGGACGGTCTTATCGAGGATCTGGGGGATTGTCAGTCGAGTCCATGGGGGGTTCTCGTCGCCGTTCGTACCTGCAAGAAGTAGACCCAGACCAGAATCGTCAAAAGCGCTTTGTCCGTCTTGCGTCTGATGCGTTTGTTCTACCATCTTGACTTAGTAGAGCGACTACATCGCCACCGCACGACTGACATACATCCTCCTCCGTCAAGCTCACGCGCTCATCGCCGACCAGCGCCGCCGCTCGATCGCCGTGTTTTGACTCTCTGGGGGTAGCGGGCGTGTAGGAGTCCTCGACCATCTCGACGACGTGCTTCTCCGACGCCATGGCGTGGTCACGAGAGGTCCGCGTGGCGGCGAAGTGGGAGCAGGGTTCGAGCTACTGGTGCTTGTACTGGCAAACCTCCGCCCCCGGGGAGAGGTCGGAGCCTCGCTATATACGTGGAGGAGCCTGTCCACCGGTGGATGGACTGCATCTCATGACCGATGAGGTGCGGGCGCGGGTGCGGGGACGAATCTTGGGGACGAGCTTCTCATGCATGGCGATCACTGAGGTCGCGACGGGAGGAGCCGTGGGATGGATCCGAGGCGCGGACGAACTCTGATTCGGCCATGCGGACTGTCTCATACCGCTGTTCGTTATGCATCACATCCGCGGACCCAATTGGGAGGCTTCCTCCATGGACTTACCACTGCCGACTCGAGTTGTGGTGGTGGGGGGGGATGAAGTCCCCCAGCGGCTGGAGCCGGAAAAGCGTCGGCAACTGACGGCTTTTGCCTGCCCGACCTCGCCGACCGTTTCCCCGGCTGTAATCTCCCATCAAGAAGTTCGCCGACCACATGTCGTTCCATCCTAATTCGGACCACGCCCCGGTGCAGTTGCCTAGCGGCATTGCCGATGATGTCGCCAAGCCCGGTGATCATGGACTGCTAGCAAGTACTCCGGTCTGCTTCGCAAGACCTGCATGTACATGTTAATACATCCAAAGGACGAGTAGCGAAGTCACCTCGCGCGAAGCCGAGACTACTGGACACGCGTCACAATCACAGGTGCATGAGCAGAGACGGGTGCTTAAGGTAAAGAGCTCTCGCGAGAACACTGCGGTGGACGGCCTGCATCTGGACAGCGCGGGCCAACCAGATCTGCGGTCTTTTCGAGCCTGATCGCTGGGTCGCAGTAGCCTCACATCGCTCTCGCTTCTCCATGGGGGATTGGTCGGCGCTGAATAGATGGCTTGGGTGCAAGCGGGCACGGATCCCGGGGCAAGAAGCGCTGCTTGCGATGCGTCTGTAGTAAGATGAAGATGTGCCGCGAGCAGTCGGATGAGTGCGCGAGGACTGGGTGGCTACAATGTAGATATATGTTCTTCAGGACGGGAGCATGATGCCCTTCCATTCTGCATTTCTGCTCGTGCCGGCTGTTTCGCGGCCAGGATGTTGTCGATCTGCTATCTGATGCCGCTTGAGGTTGGCGCAAGCAAGGTGTCCAACACTTGGTCTCTAGCCGCTTATGACGGATGCTGGTGGCCAAATGGGACCCCATATGCATGCCCTTCATACTAAGAGAGGCGGCGGATGCTGGGAGTTCATCTGTTAGCCGGGGCCAGTAGCACGGCTTTTTGATTAGCCATCGGCAGGCATCCGTTCCGCCCCGCTTGAGCGAGGTATCCGGCCCGCTCCGCCCGCCGTTCGGCCGCTCGCGCACGTTGGAGCGATCGTCAGTGTGCATGAAGTCCCGCATGACACAACACATCGCGCCTCCCTCATCACCCGCCCCACCGGGACACACCTTCCGCCATCGCCAACATGGCAACCGCCGCCGTCGCGCGGCCGACCAACGCGCTCCGCCAGCGTCGCTCCGAAGCCCCGCGCCTGTCCCTCGGCAAGCGCACCCACACAGCCATTGGCGGCGCCGAAGGCAGCAGCAGCATGGAGAACGGGCCACAACCCGCCAAGCGCCGGAAGCTCGAGGAGCCGTATGTGCGCAGCAGCCAGTACATCCTCGACAAGCACCGCCGGAAGGCCCCGAGCCTCGTCATCCACCTGCACGATGACTTCTGGCGCTTCGGCGGGCAGACGGGGAGTTTCGCGTACGACTCGTCGGTCGCGGTCGTGCTGCGCCATCTGCAGCGCGGGACGGTGCCGCATGAGCTGCTGGGGGATCTGTTGCGGGACGGGGTGGTGTGGTATGATGGCTGCTTGATTGCCGAGGTGGTCAATCATCGGACCGCGAAGGGGGGACCTAAGGGCGGGAAGAAGGGGAGGGGAAGGGATGAGGGCGGGAAGGGGAGCATGCATGCTTATACAGAGCATGTCACCCCGAGTCCCTTCGTGCCGTACCCGGTCAAGAACGAGGAGGCGGAGACGAAGAAGGCGGACGACGATGCGCGCACCGAGGGCGAGAGGGATAAGGGGAAAGATGGCCCGAAGACGTATACCGTCGTGCTCCATCCTACAGAACTGTCCCGACATCACGAGGTCCTCCTGCTCGCCAACACTCCAGCATCTGAGATGCGCATCAACAACCCCATCAAGAAGAAAGGCACCGACACCCCCACGAGCGCGCACCCCCCACCCACGCCCTCCCTTTCCGTGCCCCCAACCCCACTCATGACGGCCCGCAGCCCCTCCACCAAAGACCCCAAGATGTGCCTCGACGCCGCAGACGCCACAACCTTCGCAGCCGCCCTCCTCCTCGCGACCGAAGCCCCGCTCTATCTCTCCCCCGTCTCCAACCCGCAGGACGCCGCGCGCGTCCTAGCCCTCCTCTCCCCCACTCACCCCACCGCCGCCACCGCGCCCCCCGAGCCGAAACAGCGCAAGCGCACCACCGCCCAGCTCGCGGCCGAGGACGCGCAGGCGGCTGAGGCCGAGCGCCGCATGCTCATCATGGACGAGCGGCGCACGCGCACCCTGGGCACCAGCAGCGCGGCGGAGGG
>JAWDJV010009551.1:0-31997 GCA_033119285.1 Teratosphaeriaceae sp. CCFEE 6253
GAACTTGCCGTCGGACGTGTGAAGTTGATGGCGCCTGTCGTGGGACGCCCCAGCGCTCGATATGGAAGTCTGTTGTGCTTGGGTCAACAAGTCGTGCAAGCGGCCACTGCACTTGCATGGGACTAGGAGGCAACGGGGAACGTGCTGGCATTGACCCATCATCTTCCATTAGTGACAGCAGCTAGACCGTCGGTTCGTCGACAGCGACGCAATGATTGAACTGGTCGCAACAAGAGACATGCAGCGAAGCAGTCAATCCGGTTATTGCCTACACAGCTCCAACGTATATGTACATACAGAAGGCGCACAAATGCCCTAGCCCAAATCATGGGTCTAAATTGCCCCACCCCCAACACCACCAGTCCGGCCGGGCTCCATCATGAAGCGCCTCGCTAAGCAGATGTGCCATTACACCAGTCAAGACGCCTTCGACCGCGGAGTGATGCTGGGTTAAGGCGGATACCCGCTCGGTGACCGCCTGTGGACGCCCGTCTCCGTCTCCCGGTCCCGCACGCGTTGGTACTTCCCCAACACCTTGGATCCAAACGCGCTGTGCGTCACACTCCGCGTCCACTGGCCCGTCTGCTGCGAGATGGTATCCGCAAGCGGCTCCAGCTTCTGCAGGTAGCCCTGGGCGTGCATCACGATCCCGATGGTCATGACGCCGAAGCCGATCAGCGCGCCCACCGCGACCAGCACGGCCTCGCGCGTCGAGCCCGCGACAGCGGCACGAGCGGTGCTGCTCCCTTTCGCCTCCCACGTGTCTTCGCCGGGGACTTCGGCGTAGTACTGCTGGGTGTCGAAGCCGCGGTTCGGGGAGAGGAAGCGGTCGGCCACGCTGACGCTGACGTTGTAGGCGGTCTGGTGCTTGTCGTCCGTGGCGACGGGGCGGTCGCAGTCGCGGTCGTGGCAGTACTTGGCGAGTCCCGGGCTGGGCTGGAACGTCCGCGCGATGACGCTGGACCGCATCACGGTGCCGTCCGCGTCCAGCGCCTCTGCGAAGGCCCACTGCGCTGAGCCAGGGGCATAGAATATAGTCTCGAAGCCTGATTTCCGCGCGGTGCCGACGAGAGTATACTTCCCGCCCGCCGTATCGGCGACGTAGAAGTTCCAGCTCCGCACTTCCGTCGCGCCGTTCCACGACACGTAGAAGACCATCTTCTCCCCAGTCCTGCTGTAGGTCCAGAGCGCAGGCTTCGTCTCCGGCGTGCCCGTCCAGTTGTACTTGTTCGAGCGGTAGATCATCACGTTCGACACGCGATCGGCCAGCTTGCCGTACATCACCGCGCTGCCGTCGGCGGTGTGCTCCGAGAAGTACGCATGCTCGCCCCAGCCAATGTGGCAGCCGCCGTTCGGCAGCATCTGCATGTTGCATTGCGAGGTGGACAAGAGCCCGCCTTCGGGTTCCGGCGCGCCGAACTGCTTGATCATGGTCGCGATTGCGGCGGCGTGGTCGATGACCACCACCCAACCGTGCGAGAATTGCCCTGTCGAGTTGTAGCCGTTGCCGCCGTTGTCGAAGAAGGACAGGGTTGTGTGCGTGGCGTTCTCCGACATCCAGCGAGCGTGATGCTGGTAGGAGAACACGAAATTCGTCGTGTGTATCGTGGCCGCGTTCCCACCCATTTGCCACATGATATGGCCATCTTGTCCTGAGAGCTTGTAGATGGCGCTTGTATGGCGTGCAGATATCAGATAGTCGCCCTCCGTATTCTTGTCGATGCTGTTGATGTGGAAATAGTCCCAAGGAGTCTTCTCATGGAGGCCGTCACCACTAGTGTCGGTCGTTCCAGGCATAGTCCAGCTGAGACCCGGGTCCACATGGTCCAAAGACCGCCATTCGAATAGCACTCTGCCAGTGTCAATCTCCACCTCCTGGAAGACGCCCTCCACCACCCAACCCAGTCCCCGCTCGACGTTGAACCTCGGGTTACTCGTGAGGTCGTACTGCCGCGGCTGGTAGACCGTCATCAGCGCCGTGGTGCCATTCGCGTACGGCGTCATCCTGAACTCATGCATGTCGCTGCTCGCGCCCGCGCCGGCACTATCCACCGTGCGCACCACCCGATAGTTCTGGTCCATGATGACCCCATGCCCGCGCGCGAAGCCCTGGTGCTGCTCGCCCTCGAAGAAGCAGAGGTGATCCCTGCCCCGATACGAACATACTCGCGGCGTGTGCGATGTCTTCGGGCCGCTCTCCCCTGCCCCGGACCATACCAAGTTGCCCCAGTTGTCGTAGATGTATGGACCCGGGTCGAGGTTGCGGTAGGGCGCGAGGAATATGTAGCCCGGCGAGACCAGCTCGGGCCGTAGGATGGTGAAGTCTATGATCGGGGCATGCAAGTCTGGTCGCTGGTGGGGCAGGCAGAGGTCAGCAGGCCACCTCGATTGGGGCGTTGCGCTGGTAGCGGCGGAAACATACCGATTTGAAGGAGAACGTGGGCGAAGTGTCGTTATTGAGTTGCGCGCTCGCGCTCCCCAGAAGCAAGAGCAGTCCCGCGGTCCAGACAGCTCGTATCCGGCCCGCCCAGGTCGATGATCTGTGTGGCGGCGCAAAGTAGGACATTGGCAGGGCGGCGGCTCTTCAATAGACAGCAGCGTGGGCAACACTACTGCTCGCATGGGCAATCACGCAAGAATGGAGGGGATGGCGAGATCAACACCGGCTGGATCGGGCGAGGCTATCAGGACCACAATTCTCCCTGACGCGAGGCTCGAGGCCCGCGCCCAGCGACGGGCGTCGGTGGTGCAGGGTGACGAGGCTCTGAGGATGTTCCCCCTCTCGTCGTCAGCCTCTAAGCACTCAGGGAGTCTAAAACACCCTCCGCTCTAGGGGCATGCCAAGGCGGGCGGGACGGCGATGGTGCATCGAAACGCTCTTGGCATCCACGTCTCTGGGGGCCGGTCAAGCGCGGAGGTCGGGTCCACGCTGTACTTGACACGGGAGCGGCGATCGGTACGTGTACGATCAGACCGCTGCCCCAGCGTGTGTACGGGACAGTTCTACCCTTGTGCGCAATCGAATGAAGCAGATCTGTGTTGACCACTGGCAGCGTTGGAGGTCCGCTCCATACCTAGGTACATGTACCCAGGGAGATCTATGAGGCGCTCACCTCGAAGTGTCTATGCATTCCTTGGACCACACCAGGCTGAAAGGAGCGACAACAAAGCTTCTGACTCATCGAGGCTCTATAATTGACACCAACATGCACATTGCCCGACCTCTCAAAGGACACCGAAGTGTTTCTGTTGCACAATAATAATGGGGGGCTTCGTCGGTGCACAAGCGAGCTTTCTCGCCGGATCAACGAGCTCCGATCTGACCTGCCGACATATCGAATCTACAGGGATCCGTGCCAACAGCCAAGCGAGCAGCACAACAACTGTGTTCGCCTCATGCATCTTGTACTGTAGCTGCCTACCAGCCATGAACGGATGGCAATGCGCGGGCTCAGCAGTGTGAGGCTTGCTGATGAGTAACTCGCAGACTGGACGACCATGTCGCACCGCGTGATCAACTCCCGAAGTCATATTCGTTGTACGGACTCCGCAGGTGTGGCACGGGGCGCACGCACGCTCCACTTTTCGAAAACGCCTCCGCCGAAAGCTGCCCCTGCCTTATTCAATGCGATGGCGTTGCGTCAGCGAGAAGTACCACCCTCCCAATTGTGGAACCCCTGAAACACCAGCACCGGGACACCGTCCCCTACCGAGCCTGCGCGCCGCGATCAGCGGTGCAACGCCGTGCTCGCGCTCTAACGGCTCGCCGCGCATTACCCGTCGATCTGGCTCCGCGAGGCGGCCGCCTCGACAGCCTGCAAGGAGTCTATGCGATGTGTCGACTTCCAAGAGCATTGCTCCTCAATGCCGCCGCCCAAAGAATCGCCGGTAGGACATCGTTGCACCAAACACAATCGCCGCGAAGGAGCTCCCCACTACCGTCGCACGGAAGAGCACATTGAGCATCTGCATCCGATTCCGCCGGCGGCAGCGCTCGACGAACCCGTCGGTGTCGTTCGTGCGCGGGAACTTCCTGCCTTCGGGCACCGGTACCTCCAGGAATTCGCAGAGCGGTTGCCATCCCTCGCCCATCTTGTACTCGAGCAGGTTCTCCTTGGGCACCAGTGACCGGATCTCGTCGTAGTACTCTGTGAAGCGCCGCTTGCCGTTCTTCTCGAAGTCGCCTTCCCAGAAGGAGGTCCAGAATTCTGCGTAGCCCTGTCAGTGATCGCCTCTTCCATCACGTGCAGTCTTGCTCCTGCGTACTGGACAGCATAGGCTGGTACATGCTCGCCGCCCAGTCGAACCGCGCCGCGAACTTGAGCTCCGGCTCCGTCGCGCGCCAGTGCACCGTCTGCATCGTGCTCGCGTGCCAGCTATCCACGTCCCGCGTCGTGACCAGCACCTTCGCCTCCGGGTATGCCTCAATGAGCTCTTTCGCGAACGCCACACAAGGCCAGTCGCATATCGCCTGGCAGTGCCCGAACAGCTGGTCCCATTGCTCCCGCCCGAACGTGCCTTTCCCGTCGTACTTGGCCGCCAGTGCGTCCGACCACATGAGGCAGTCCGGCGGGTTCTCCACCGACGCGGACATCATGTGATAGCAGTCGGCGAAGCCCAGCTCCTTGAGTGCCGTCCGCAGCGACGCGGTGCCCGTCCGGCCGAGCCCCAGCGCCAGCACGCGCATCGGCACCACGCGCCTGCATTCTCGCCGGTTGATGTCGGTGTCGCCGGGGGTGAAGATGTCGGTGATGGGTTTCGGGGTGTAGGGCTGCGAAGCCATTGTGGGGAGGGCTAGGGCGGTAGGGCCAGGATTATGTCAGAGCCAGTCCAATCCTTTCGTCCTTGGTCGAGGTCACGATATGGGCGCGGAAAGGGTATGATGATGCAGGCGTGGTTGAGATTCTACAATAATGCGAGCCTGCAGCAAGCACAACTCGCCGCTTGTCGGCGAATGAGATGTGCATCTGGGCTGCCGGTTACCCTGCACATTGACATTACCCCTTAGAGTTTGATCGACATGGCCGGGTAAAGCTCCGCGGTCTTGGTTTCATCTGGCCTCGCATTGATCGGGCTTGGCGACGCGTAAGTTGCCGCTCAACGTGATAGGTCCGCCTCAGTGCTGCTACTGCAGGCCCTCGGTCATGACCACATCAGCCTCGTACGAGACCGGAATGGCTCACGACACACATTCCCGACGTCGTGTGCATGCGTAGAACAGTGCGCGTCCTGATTGCGACTCGAGAACGAGATCGGGGGCCAACGCTGCAGTCGTCTGTGGCATGCATGTCGCGCGCCACGATCAATCTCCACTGGACAGCAACGACCGGATACTCGATTCATTGTACCTCTTTACAGCGACCGCCGTCCATATTGGTGCATGCGAAGCTCAGCTGAAAGGGGTTGTCTCGATAGATACCGTACTATTTCCCCAGAAGCCTTTGTGGCTGGCTGGCTACATGTAGAGACTATTTTTGAAGTCTGCAGCTGGACCACAAGCATCGCAAGGCTGACAGAGAAGGGGCACTGTCCTTTTCCGGCCAGCCTTCGATGGGAGGTTTCGGGAGCTGACCAGTAGTAAGCCTTCTGTGCGGCTCTATCTCTCTACCGCTGCACACGACGACCTCGCTGATCTCGTGATCCCGAAGAGTGCACGCTCGGCCGGCACGGCGTGTCCATGATCCACCAGTGTTGATTTCCGCAGGAGACGAGCCCTGGCAACTGGCTGCCCAAGACTCCTCCTGAATGTGCTTTGGAACACTCATCGGCAACGTAGGCCAATATGGTACTGGGCAATGCGAGCCTCCGCGTCCGCTCGATTAATGTGCTCGAGCTGTCGCACGGAGCAGACCTCTTCGTCGCCGCCGTTAGCAATCGCGGATGAGAGGCAGAATACCCTTCTACCTCGCAGCAGTAGCCTCCTCAGATCTTCGTAAACCGCAGGTACGGCTTCACCTCCCGCACATTATCCTCGCCAAACTTCTTCTTCGCATCCGCCGTGCTCACGGCGGGAGGCACGATGACATCCTCCCCTACAGTCCAGTCAATCGGCGTCGTCACGCCCTTCTTGTCCGCCGTCTGCAGCGCGTCAATCACCCGTAGCACCTCCCGCGTATTGCGCCCCGTGCTCGCGGGATACATCATCGTCAGCCGGATCTTCTTCGCCGGGTCGATGATGAACACGGAGCGGATCGTGAAGGCGATGCCGCCCGTGCGGGCCAGGTTCTCGAGGTCGGGGGTGGATATCATGTCGTATAGCCACGCGACGTCGCGGGTCGCGTCCGCGATGATGGGGAATTGGACGGTCGTGTTGGACACTTCATTGATGTCGTCGATCCATTTGCCATGGCTGCCGAGGTCGTTGGCGCTCTGGGGGCGCATCAGTAGACGTCCTTCATGCAAACCAAATGTGGTGTAGCCTCACCAGCCCAATCATCTTCACGCCCCTCTGCTCAAACTCATCCCTCAGCTTCGCGAATGCGCCGAGCTCGGTCGTGCACACTGGCGTGAAGTCTGCCGGATGCGAAAAAAGGATACCCCAGCTGTTGCCCAGCCACTGGTGGAAGTCGATGTCACCAGTGGTCGTCTTGGCCTGGAAGTTGGGTGCCTCGGAGCCTATCCGTAGCCGTGGCTGCTCTCCTCGTGGTGTTGCGAGGTGGCGGCGGAAGACTGGCGAGGCTTGTCGGGCTGTGAACGTGGTATGGGTGGTGGAGAGGCGGGTAAGCGATGAGCGGAAAGCGGTGCGTGTGAGTGAGGCTGCCATGGTGTGCGTGAATTGGGTGATGCTAGGAATGAGGGGATATATCGGTATTGCTGGTCGGCCTACCCGACTCCAATGTACATGTGTCGAAATTCTGCTAGCTTATGGCGTCATTCTGTTCGCGACAGGGTCACAGTCTCTGAGTTCTGTCGTACCACAGTGATAGAATACATACGTCTCACGAATGCTTCATCGTGCTCGCCACGTACAGGGGGTGGTTCCGGGGAAGGAAGGCACGACAAGCTACGAAATCGAAATGAGGTACATGGACGCACGAGCAGACCTCCTCAGCCCCAGATGCCCAACCACTATTGGATGGCCGCCTGACGGCCCACCTTAACAGCAAAGCACCCATGCCTGGCGTAATGCAGATGCAAGTACTCGACAGCATCACTTGAGAGCATACCCTCGCACGTTCGCAGGGCCTCCACTCCCTGCGCCAGCTCCGCCCTGGTCATCATGTGCTCTTTGTTGAAGCCCCGTATCGACAGTAGCCTGGACTGCTGCTGGACGGGCATCTCCCGGAGGTCGAGATCGCGGACGTCGGTGCAGTCGCGCGCGTGAACGAAGATGGGCGACCTGGAATGGTACGGACTGTCTTTGTCTCCGAGGAATGGGTCGTAGGATATGAGGATGACCTCTTCTCCCAGGACGGTATCGTGGAGACACCGGCGGCAGGGAGCTTCCTGCATGGGTGTCATTCGGCGTGCAGTCGAGGCGGCTAGGGAACCGTCTTCCAGCGGTGCTGGGAGTGCCTGCCATCTCATCCAGCTTGGGAGGGTGAAATCTTGATTCGCCATGGCGCTGTCAGGCCTGTCAGCTTTGTCCTTGCGGTCTTCGAGTATCAAAGAGGTATACGACTTACTGCGACTGACTTTGTTTGCTCGACGCTGGATGATCACAAGGCAAAGAGTCGCCAGTAGGGATGTCAAGCGGTGCTTTGAAGTATGAGCGGAGGAACTGAGTCGGCTTGGCCTACTTCTATATGTTTGATACCGTGCATGGACCGCCAAAGCACAGCCTGCAGACTGGCAGAATCCAGGAGCCGCGGAGTTCTCGAATACCAAATTCTTGCTGTGTGCGATCGATGAAGTTGCTGCGCAATTGGACCGACCGGAGTCGATGCACGAGTATTGCAGCAAGCGGCGGGCTTCTATGGACGTACACCCGGGCTTGACAGATTGATGTCGTTACTGCAAGGTGCTCGTTCAGAGCTTGACTGTTCTTGCTGTTGATGAGCCCAATCACAGCGCATCCGCCTCATGTCACACAAAGATTGCCTTGATCATGCGCAACGCTCGTGCCAGCCACAGGCGTCCGTGATCCGACTCGCAACATCGACAGCAAGTTAGGTACTACGTGGATCGGTGAATTCGGCAGTATGCATTGATGCAGAAGAGGTGGTTGTGTTCCGACCCAAAGTAGGACCCACACATTGCTGAGGAAATATACGACGTGGACGATTCTGCAGCAGTGTCCATGTCCATACCTCTGTGGACTGTCGGATAGACATGAGCCGATTACCCAGCCTCGATCCGTATAGCTCTCGGCATGGCGGTGACTTCTTCGAGTTGATCTACACTCGGTGTGACCATCAAGCGACTTTGAGATCTGCCGCTCTACTCATTCCATGCTGACTCCGCCAGTCAACCCTTCGAGTCTCGGGCTGACGGGGTAGTGCTGAGAAGGACTCTTCGTCCGACGCTGACTGACACCGTGGCGACTCGCCAGTGCGCTATGTAACGCCGAAGTTGTCTCCAAATGGGCTGCAGCATGGGTCCGTACGCGTAATGAACAGCTTCAAAGTCTCCGCAATACTCGCGGATCTATCTTCAGACGCATAACTGCAACCAGAATGGCAGCGCCAACAGACATCGATCCCGCATAGTACATGGCCGGTCTGTAAGCCGCTGTGCCGCCCTCCTCGCCTCTGTAGGCTTCCAGGATGTATCCCGCGATAGGGCCGCCCATAAGATAGCCTCCTGTCCAGCCGGTCACCACCATTCCAGTGACAATGGGGACCTTGGCCGCACCGAACACGCTCCCAACGACTGTGGGCATGACGGCGAAGAAGCCACCGCCCGCAACGCCATTCCAGATCGTGAAGACGATGAGTGGTGCCAGGCTCTCGCTGAACGGCCAGAGTACGAGCATGCTCAGGCCGCTGGCGAGTAGGACCAAGGTGAGGACGTTGAGTGGTCCAAGATGATCGCACAGTAGGCCACAGCCGACTCGACCGAGCGCCGATGAAAAGTTGAACGTCGCAACCGCAGCTGCGCCGATCGCCGGTCTCAAACCTAGCGAATTGCAGTACAACGGTAGGAAAAAGGGCGGAACAAGAAGCGGGAAAGTCGTTACTACGCCAGAGAGGAAGAGCAGACCGAAGCGTGGGTCCTTGAATAGGGACCTATCGAGCGACGGATAGGACAGTCAGCAGTGCGGTAGGTTGTCCCAAATGGCGCCGGAGGGATACACGCATCCTGTACTTACCAGTCCACAAAGATCGTTCGCTTCGATGGAGCTCTTTCGCGTATGAGCCAGGCCGCCGGAAGTCCCGTCGCCAACGTCATCAGTCCTGTGATCCGGAGCGTCCACGCTGGTCCAACGGCGTCAAGAAGGCGGTCGGTGAACAACGAGATGGCGGCTCCACCAAGGCCGCCGCCGGCGAACACAAGGCCGTTGGCCAGGCCGCGCTTGCGAAGGAAGTATTGTGAAGGCAGGACCGAGATGGTCATGAAGCACATACTGCGTTCAGTCAATGCCTCTCATTAGTATTGGAGCGGGAGGAGTCTTGCAAACCTTGTGCCTATGCCCATCAGCACGCCGACAGTGGCGAACATGGCACCGACATTCTTGGTGGCGGATCCAGCGACAATCTCTCCTACGCCCAGCAGACTTATGCCCAAGAGGCCCAGCCTCCGCGCCCCAGTGATAGTGATGAGTTTAGCGTTCGCGATTGCGAAGATGGCAATGCATGCTACCGTCAGACTTCCGACGAGGCTGAGCGTCGAGGCCGACCACGCGTTTTCTTCGACAAGGGCGGCCTGTATCACTCCCCAACTGTAGGTTATGCCAATGAACCACCACGCGATGATGGCGCATGCGAGTACGACAACCCATCCGTAGCCTCCATCGGGTACGGCCGCCGCCTGGAAGACAGTGTTGCTGGAGGCAGTCTCTATAAGCGCGCCTGGAGCTTCAACAGCGACGTCGCGCAAGTCTTGAGTTGCTAAGTCGCCAGGTCGAGCCAATTCAATAGTCGTGAATGACATCGCGTGGGCTTGGCGGTGTTTGTGCTCTCCTGAAGACCTTATTGTGACGTAGAGTGAGGATTTGTAGCAGTAAGGTAGACCCAGGATTTAGGAGCCGCCTAGTGATCTGTGCATGTAGCTCTGCCGGTGCGTGAAGATTAATCGCTGCTGGGGACTGCCGCGAAATGCTTTGTGGTCAGCCCTTGTAGGCATGCCCAACACGGCGTAGTGACTGGGCCGCCGACGTGCAACAACGAGGGCGATGATGCCTCTGCGCCCTACCGTGTGCATGCATCAAGTGCTCGTTCGATTGGTCGTGCGGCCTGTGGCGCAGTTGTTGCTGTCGAAGTCAGGTGGCGTACGGCAGCCGCCGCACCAAGCCTGTTGAGATATGTTGCGACGTTGCAGACACTTGCGCAGTCGAGATCTAGACAATTTTGGAGGGGTGGGACAAGACATACTCTTCAAGCACTGCTACCGATTGATGCAGACATGTACACGTATGCTTGGAAAGAGAGAGACTGCCGTGCACTTCTGGATCTGTTGCCGTTCCCGGCTAATTTCGAGCCAAGCCCGCCCGGTTGTCTAGAACAACCTTGGGTCGCAAGCCGATGCTCGAGACGATCAAAGACTACACGCCTGTACGATTCTCGTTCACGTGGACAGTTCTTCCGCTGGCAGTCGGTACAGCTCTTCTTCAATGTTCGCCAATGTCGACTTCTCTGGCTTGCCCGCCTTCAATCCGTACAGATGCTGGAAGTTCATGATCATCGGTCTCCATGCGTCAGGGTCGACCCGGTTCTCATGGCCGCGAAGTCGCAGAGCCGGCACGACGTGAGTGCGCAGTATGCGGACTTCAATCGCGAGCGTGAAACCCTTTGCTTCGCCTGGGAGAGAGCTCATCATCTCGTGCACGCCTGCCAGCTCCGCCTCCATCTGCGCCGGACACTCTTGAATCCGCGGCGGACGAACCAGCTCGGATTCCTGCTGCGTAAGACCGGCCACCTTGAACTTGTCCTTCTCGTAGCGATAGCCGAGGGAGATCTTGATATCGGGCACAACCTCGGTACCGGTAGTGCGAGCGAGTGCATTCACTGGTGCGACCATGTCATCTGATGGTAGGTTCAGGACACACTGTCCAGTACGACGCAGGTTGATGGTCGTCTGGGAGTTGCTTTCTAGGCCGAGCATACACCGATTGCCGAGCCAGAATGCCGACGAGATGGGGCCAATGTTCGCGCTCCCGTCTTCGTTGACCGTGGTGACCAGCACCACTGGAGTGCCCCAGTAAAGAATCGCCGGGCTGATGGTGATGTGGGACGACATTGCAGTTGTTGGTGGAGATCGGTGGCAAATGGCGCGGTCCTGATTCCAACGAGCGGTCTGCGGACTCGAAGGAAGGCTGTGAGCGACGACCAAAGGACATTGGCCCAAGGTTATTCATCTGGAAAAACGGTAGTGCCAAAGTCTGCCATTGGCTACATCTCCAGCAAAGTCCATGCCGGCTCCGAGAAAGCCAGCAACAAGGCACAAGAGCTTAGGCCTTGCGCTACAAGCTAGTCAACGTCGGCAACAAGCATGTTTACAAGCTAGCGACTCGAGCACCCACAAGAGAGACCGAGGGAAGCCAAAGCCGAGCATGTGGGCAAGCCTCGTACCAGAGACGTGGAGCCGCATTGTTGTGTCTTCATTGTCGACCAAAAGATCTACATACTTGGGCCATGCGAGCGAATCCTCGTTTCGGTCTCGATGGCCAATGCTTTCCATCAGGGCCAAATCTAATGAAGTGCTCTGCACTTGAAGCAAGGTCTTCCTCCCCTACACTCCAGCTCATTGAATAGACAAAGACCGGAACAGTGCAGCTCTTGCTTCATCCATACGTCGAGCGACGCACAAGATTGGAGACCTTTACCCTCAAGGCTCCTATGTCCTTCTGACCGGGGATGCTGTGGTGATTGAGAACGAGCTGTAGTCGAGCAGCGTAGCTCATGTTGCTCTGTTCCGAGACTAAGAACGTATGTATCCCGTCGCAAGGCCACATGACGAGATCATACTCACTCCGTGATCGACCACGCCATATCCAGCACCTTGCCGCTCGGTCTTTCCAGCGCTTCGACCACCGTATCGATCTGCGGCTGATAGAGCTGGGTATCATAGCCATCCACCAGATCCAGTAGCTGATGCCGATACATCTCAGGAGGGAATTTTTTACTCAAGACGTCGTGGACCTCCAGCTCGTCGCTACAGAGCTCAAGCTTGCACACCTGCTGATCGTGGAAGGCTATCAAGAGAAGACCGTACGTGGTCTCGATGGTAGTGAAGTGGCACTGAGAGGGCTGCGGCCGGGGGGTGGTGGTCGCTGACGCGGGCTCGTCGCACCCGCAGGTCACAAAGTCGTCGAACTTGTCTCTGATCTTGCTGGGCGTCGCGGCCGAGGACGCTGGTGATTGGCTTGTTGTCGTCGTCAACGTCGGTGTGGTCGAAGACTCATCCCGGATCGCTAGGGCATACTCCCGAGGAGTCATCCCCGTTTGTCGTTTGAACTGGCGGTGGAAGTGGTGCTTCGACAAGCCAGCTTCCGAAGACATCGAGTCGAGCCCGGGAAGCGTTGCATCAGGCGGTAGGGCGTGAAGCATCCTGCACACTTTATTGATCTTCTCGACCTCGGGCTGGAAAGCGTGACAGAGTTGCGGTTGGCATCGTTTGCACGCTCGATAGCCTTTGGACTCTGCGTGCGTCGCAGTCTCACAGAATTCGACATTGGATCGTCGGGCCAGCCGGGACTTGCAGACGGGCCGGCAGTAGATCTTGGTCGTCCTGACGCAGTAGACAAAGGTGCCGTCGAAGCTGGCATCGCGCGAGACAATGGCGCGCCAACGTGTGGCATCTGCCATTGGGAGGGTTCGGGCCTCGACTTGGCTCGTTCGGAATGTTGCTGTATATGCAACGTGATCAGCGATGCGAGAGTCAAAGACGCAGGTGTTCTCTGAGGATCATGACTAACCAATGCGCAGTGTGGTACAGTTGCTGTTGTTGTAGCCAATCAGAAGACGCCAGATCGGAGCCCGCATGCAACCCCCCCCGAGTGCATCTCCACTACACACGGCAGGCTGAATGCTCCGTATATATTCAACGCCGTCTTGTGATATGCACGTCGCATACCTGCGAAGCGCGACTACGGGTCGGCAGCATGAAGGCAGACGAACGATGGTGATCACCTCTCGGAACCGCACAGCGGCATATGCGCTCCACTACAGGAACGATCTCATGGCAGCCTCCGTCATCACCAAGTCCCTCTTGTCAATCGCCAGATCCTCCGCAGTCAGAGGTATGACACCATGCTTCGCGAAGGAGCGGACGCCATGAATCTTCCACAGCTGCAGCATCGTCGTGATCGCGGCCCAACCGGGGAACAAGTCGTTGAACGCGGCCGCGTCGATCCGGACGTACTGCGTCGGCCGCCCAGTGAGCTTCGCGTAAAGCTCAATGACTTTCCCGAGCGTCGTGCGCTCCGCCTCTGCCAAGACGTATTTGGCAGGCAGCGTGAGCTGCGGATGATCCAGAATGGCGCGCACAAAGACGCCGACATTGTGCTGCTGCGAGCCGATGCTCACCAGCTCGGTCTCGGCGGATACAGGGGACAGCCACACGTCCTTGCCGGATGTGGCGTGGAACGTGGGCGCCATTGCTGGCGCCCTCACGTTCGACGGATAGTACCCGACCCAGAGGAACGTCGTCTTGTTGCCGAGGTCCTTCAAGTCGCGAAGGATGTAATCATCGGCCCTGGCTTTGCTTTCGAAATGAGGGACGCTGATCTTTCCGCTCGAGACCCCCCACGCGGATGGTATGGTCGACCAGACGTAGTGCTGGAGTGAGCCTGTCGCTGCTGCCGCTTGTGCGATGTTCTTCGCTTGCTGGAACTCGGCGTCTTGAGCAGCATCCGGGCCGTGCGTTCGCATCGATGCTGCGAAGTCGGTCACTCCGAAGACAGCATAGGCACCCTGTGGACATGTCAGCTTTGCTCACGTCATACGATGTGTGGCCGCATGCCTCGAAGGCGACCTTGAGACTGTCCACGCTATCGAGATCGCCTTGAATCATGGTAACCCCACGTGCTCCAAGCGCACGAGATGCTTCGGATTCGAGATTGCGAGTGACTCCTTTGACGGCATATTCGTCTCTCAGCAGAAGCGCTTCGACCACGGACCCTCCTTGCTGTCCAGTAGCACCAATCACGACGACAATCCTCTTGTCCGGCATTTTCCGAGCGGGGAGACAGTTTGAGCGATCAGTGGAAGTTGGCGAGGTCTGACAGAAGCTTGATTCGGATATGGGAGAAACAGAGGAGACACCACGTCAATGATATACCTACCGCGCATCACGGGCCGGTGACCATGGTCTGTGTGTTGCCTTCCCGATCCCGGTGAGCCCTGTCTGCCATTTGCTTGGTCATGTAGCTGTGGAGGTAGTGTCTTGCTGTGTACACTGGCGCCCTGTTGATCGTTGATGCGAAACTGGGAGATTGGCCGCCGTTGATGTAGATGTGACCAGTGAACGAGCCGCAAGTGACAGATGGCCGAGGAAGGCACAATCGACCTAAGAGCCATCTGTGTGCGTCGTCCGCACTACGGAAAGCCAGTACGGCCCATAGACCTAGGGCAGGACAACCGGTGCCGCTCCAGCCTACGCAGGGCACGCACTCGCCGAGATCTTGCTGAGGTGAAAGCCGCACGAGCGTCTGCGCACTTCATAGGGTCCCCTGCGTCCGTACGGAAGCGGTGTGAACCTGATTGAGGCCTCCGTTGGCGCCGGTGCACTTGGAATGCCTCCATTGCAGTACTTCCCCCTATCGCCATGCTTGGAGATGGTGCGCCAATCTCAGAGGGCCTAGGCGTGATGTAAACGTGCCGAGTGGGCCATACACACGGTCGTGTAAGAGGCAGGTGCCATATGTGTTGGACGTTGAATGTGTAGTCGACGGTGAGGGACGGTACATGCGGCACCAGCCGCAACAGACCTCCTCCGTGGATGCTCCGCAGTATCTCTGATACGGGCTGTAGCTCGCAGCACGCCAGCGTTAGCGCCGTCAGCCAGTCATAAAACTTTTCCACACTTCCTATCTGGCTTTGTCCCTTCCATACTTACCTTGCTGTGAGAAAGCGGCTCACGCATCGCTTTTCTCTGGCAGCGCCTCCTGCATTGCACATCGCGGCGAGGAATTGCTAGCAAGCGACTTCGGGCGTTTGCACGGCGAAATTTTTGATAGTTCACACACACTTTCATCGGGGCTGGGCTCCTGAGCCTGGCTTTGGAGAAGGCCGTCGCTCGTGGGTAACAAGATGAGACTGCTCACACATCGCCTCAATGCACATCCCCCGTTGGTACGAGAAGCCTCGGTCGCATCTCACGCCGCCGTTTCGCCGTCACGGGATCGGTTTGTTGTCGGGCACGTTGCTGGTAAAGCTGTACCACAGACGTGCCATCTTGCGCACTACGAGAACGATCCATATTGGACAGGACGGTCCGTGAAGACGTGCAGTACGGCAGACTTGCATAACGTCAACAGATAGGCGTGTTAGGCTCGGACGCGATAAATGAAATGAGCAATGCTACACCTGTGGCCATATAGGGCCAGACCATAACCCACCCACATCCTGCTAACCACGTCCACATCACCACCATCACCATGCAGCTCTCCATCTTCGCCCTCGCGGCGGCTTGCATCCCCTTCACCACCGCGGCGCCATCACTGCTTTCTGGGTGTGGCAAAGCCCACGCCGCCGGCTTCCACGACAGCCAATCCGCGACCGCCACCCTCGTCTCCAACAACAAGACGCGCCGGTACGCCGTGCAGGTCCCGAAGAACTACAAGCCCGCCCACCCGTACCCGGTCATCTTCGACTTCCACAGCGCCTCCGACACGCCTAGGGACCAGCGCGACAACTCGGCCTACTTCAACTACACCAACGACTACCTGGTCGTCTACCCGCGCGGGCTCGGCCTCTCCTGGCAAGGCCCGGCCTACGCGACCGAGGGCGTCGACGACCTCCTCTTCACCACCGACCTGCTCGCGCACATCCGCGGCGCCTACTGCGTGGACCCGGCGCGCGTCTACGCCTCCGGCAAGAGCAACGGCGGCGGCTTCGTCGACACGCTCGCGTGCAGCGACGCTGGCGACGCGTTCGCCGCCTTCGCCATGGCCAGCCCGGCGCTGTACACGGACCTCAATATCACGGCGTGCCATGGCAAGAAGCGCGCAATCCTCGAGGTCCACGGCAATAAGGACACAACGACCCCGTACCATCCGACTGCGCACGTACGCGGGGGCGCTGTGCCGGATATCGGGAAGTGGGTGAGCTGGTGGGGCCAACGCGACTGCGGAACGGGGGCCAAAGCCGTGGTCGACACGAAGAACGCCAAGTACAACGTCACGTCCTACAGCTGTGAGGGGCGCAGCGGAGTCGTCCAGCACTATCGCCTGGCCGATGGCGGGCATTGCTGGCCGAGTCCCAAGGGCCTCAACTTTGATGGGCGGGGTGGCCACTGCAAGGGGGCGAGGTCGTTGGACTTCACGGCCAAAGTCTTGGGCTTCGTTGGCAATTTTACGCTGCAGAATGCGCCAGTGAGCGGTCTGTCAGCCAGCTATGGGCCGCCAAGCTAGTCAGGTGGTCGGTACAGATTGAGGTGTGTTTCCGTAGCTAACGGTGTCGCGATTCAAGAGTCTAGACTCCAGAGATTCTCCAATGCAAGGACGATCTAGATGTTGGCGCTTCGATGTTTGATGTCAATGCTGTTCATCAGGGAAAGGTGTCGCGCTGGTTGAACGTAACATGAACGATGATAACGGACCTCGAGTCACAGGCCGTGTGTCGTGGCTAATCGTCCTCTGTACCCTCCATCTCCAGCCCATCGGTAGAGCTTCTGGCTCGGCCTGCAATTCAGTAATGCTCGTTGTTCTCGACCGTCGCCACCCACTACGCGAGCGCCTACCCGGGTCCATGCCGCGTCCATCAGTACGGCCAAGTCCAATCCGTGAACTCCTCAGGATCGAGCCCCGACTCATACGCATAGTCCCTACACCGCGTCTGCTCCTTGAGCAGGAACTCCCTTGCCTTATCGCCCTTGTCACCAAGCACGCCCTTCAGGTTATCAATCGCCAGCACCGCCAACCCGAACCGATCCGTCCCGTTCCGGATGGCCAGCTCCAGCGGCGTGTCGATGTTGCCCTTCTCCCGGTACCCGCGCACGTGCATCAGGTTCTGCCCCTCGCGGTTGTACGTCAGGCGGTGCACGAGCCAGGGGTACGAGTGGAAGTTGAACACGACGGGCTTGTCGTTGGTGAAGACCTCGGCGTACTCCGCCGCCGTGAGGCCGTGCGGGTGGTACTTGTTCGGCATGAGCTTGAACAGGTCGACGACGTTGACGAAGCGGATCTTGAGGTCCGGGAGGTGCTCGCGGAGGAGCGCGGTCGCGGCCAGGGCTTCCTGGGTCACGACGTCGCCGCACGAGGCCACGACGAGGTCCGGGTCGCGGCCGGCGTTGTGGGAGGCCCAGTCCCAGATGCCGAGGCCTTTGGTGCAGTGTGTGACAGCGTCGTCCATGTTGAGGAACTGCAGGTGCAGCTGCTTGTCCGCGACGATGGTGTTGACGTAGTTGGTGGAGCGGAAGCAGTGGTCCATCACGCTCAGCAGGCAGTTGCCGTCCGGAGGGAGATAGATGCGCACGACTTCGGGCGACTTGTTGGCGATGACATCCAGGAAGCCCGGGTCTTGATGTGTGAAGCCGTTGTGGTCTGTCATCATCCCGTGTCAGCCTTTGGTGAGAGGAACGCAGTCAACGGAGCGTACGTACCTTGTCTCCAAACCGTGGAAGTCAACAGGATGTTGAGAGAGCTGACCTTCTCGCGCCAGTCCACTTCCAAGGCCTTCTCGATCCACTTCGCATGCTGGTTCACCATGCTGTCGATGATGTGGATGAACGGCTCATACGAATTGAGCAGCCCGTGCCGCCCACTCAGCACGTACCCCTCGAGCCAGCCCTCGACGGTGTGCTCGGACAGCATCTCCATGACACGGCCCTGCGGGGCGAGATTGCCGCCGTCTTCGTCTTCGGGCAAGTAGCCACCCATCCACACCTTCTTCGTGACGGCGTACACGGCAGAAAGCTTGTTGGACTCGGTCTCGTCGGGCCCCATCCTATACCACAGTCAGTGTCAGTATGCGATCGCATCAATGCTCTCCGCGAGGTTGTTGTACGTACAGGCGGAAGTTCGTCGGGTTCTTCTTCATAATGTCCGCCAGCCACTCCGCAAAGTTGGCCATGCTCGGACCTTGCTCGGCTCCCGGCTTCTTCACCTCGATGGCCCACTTCTTGAAGTCGTCGAGCTCAAGCGGCTTCCTGATTGCGCCACCATTCGTGATGGGATTGGCGGACATACGCTGCTGCCCCTTGGGCGGCAGATCCTTCAGCTCCGGGACCAGCTTCCCGTCCTCTGTGAACAACTTCTCGGGCTCGTAGCTCCGCATCCACTGCTCCAGCAGTTTGAACTGTGCTTCGTCGCCGTGCACTTTCGGCAGTGGCACCTGATGAGCGCGGAAGAAGCCCTCCAGATAGTGATCCTCGACCTTTCGGGGTGCCTAAGTGTTACGCACAGTTGTCAGCCATGACTGGCTCGTAGAGACTTCGGCAGTAGGGTGTGATATCTTACCGTCCAACCCTTCGGACTCCGCAGGATAATCATCGGCCACCTCGGCCTGTACACCTGGCCATGTTCGCGGGCTTGCGACTGGTGATATAGAATCTCCTGCACACACTTCTCCACCGTGCCGGCCATGGCTTGGTGCATCTCCTGCAGATTCGATCCGGCGACGACGTACGGCGTCCAGCCATACCCTTCCATGAGCTTAGTGAGCTCGTCCTCGGAGATGCGGGCTAGGATGGTGGGATTGTTGATCTTGTAGCCGTTGAGGTGCAAGACTGGCAGGACCGCGCCATCCGTCACTGGGTTGAGGAACTTGTTGCTGTGCCAGCTCGTCGCCAACGGGCCTGTCTCGCTCTCTCCGTCGCCAACGATGGTCAGAGCGATGGTCTTTGGGTGGTCGAAGACTGCCCCAAAAGCATGCGAGATGCTGTACCCCAGCTCGCCACCCTCGTGGATCGAGCCGGGTGTCTCGGGTGTCATGTGGCTGCCGATGCCGCCGGGGAAGGAGAACTGCTTGAAGAAACGCTGCAGGCCTGCCACGTCTTCGCCTTTGTCTGGATAGACTTCGCTGTAGACACCTTCGAGGTAGAAGTTGGAGATGAGGCCTGGAGCGCCATGGCCTGGGCCTGACACAACGAAGGCATCGAGGTCGTACTTCTTGATCATGCGGCTGAAGTGGATGTAGCTAAGCGAGAGATCAGCATCACGGGCTTCACGGAATTGCTTTCTCCTCGCGACAGGATAGATCTCACGTGAAGCTCTGTCCAGCATCGCTGCCCCAGTGCCCGAGCAGACGCGGCTTGATGTGCTCCTTCTTCAGCGGCTCTCGGAGTAGCGGATTCTGCTGCAGGTACAGCATGCCCAGGCACAGATACAGAGTGGCGTGGAAGTAGCGTGTGAGCTTGTCGAGCTCGTCAGCGCTCAGCGGGTTCGTGGAGACGGTGGCGCGAAGCCCGCTGTACGCCGACCATTGGTCTGCGCCAGCAGTGAGGTCGGTGTCGTGCGGGACGATCGAGGGCCCCGTGTCGGAGACGCCTGCGTCTTCAGCGCCTTTGGTCGCCATGATTTTGAGCACAGTGCTGGAGACTAGATCTGCTGTTTCTGATATGAGGATGTGGTGGTTGGTGCGCGTGTGATGTGAGAGTTGAGGCCGGGTGAGGAAGGGAAACAGGATAGGATTAGCAGCGGCACAGCACTACATGCACCCTGATGCTTCAATGGCATTGACGTAGGTTTAGGTCTGCGTCGTCGGAGGCCGCGGCAAGCATGAGCTCACACCTTCGCTCTTCTGACGTACATACGTACATGTAGCTGGTGTCACTGCGGTGTTACCTAAGCTGCGTCTCACATCTCGCCCTCACCACGGCAGCCATATGCAGCTGGCTGACATAAGGCAGCACGTTCATGATATGTGCATGCTGGTGGATCGACGAGATCTGGTGGTCGTCGAGCGAGTGAGCCCAGTAGAAGTACATGTAGGTGCACATGCAAGTCGCTAAACAAATAAGCTTTTGGGAGATCCGGAAGCCGGCGGATCAGAGGCGACGCGAGTCAGGTCAAGTAGGGCCGACCACTGAGATGAACGACGCAGTGCACAAGTCACAGCGAGCGAACGAGGTAACAGCAGGCCGGGCCGATGCAGAAACGATCCATGTTATAGCTGAACATAAGTACGCGTACCCGCCCTCTGACACCCGGCTTCACACGCCCCGAATGATCTGGTCCGCAATCTTCTCCGCCAGCGCGTAGACCGTGCTCTGCGGATGTCCACTGCACCTCGACCGTCAGCTCGAATGATGACCGGCGCACTCTTCAGCTCAAGGACGACTCACGGCGGCAGAAATGGGAAAGAGGACGTATCCACCACCCTCAAGCCTTGAGTGCCGAACACGAGGGCGTTGGAGTCGACGACGGCCATGCTGTCGTTCCTGACGCCCATCTTGCAGGTCCCGGACGCGTGGTAGACCGTGATCATGGCTTCGGCGATGTACCGCATGATCTCCTCATCAGTCTGCACGGCCGGGCCCGGCAACGCTTCCTCCTCCTCCGCGACGCCGAGGTCGGCAAGCTTCTGCCAGATCTCGCGGGAGCGCTTGAAGGCTTGGAGGACCATCTCCCGATCGCTAGGCAGCCCGCCGAATGGGATCAGCGTCATGTCTACGATGACTTCGTACTAGGGCGGTATTACTTACGCCCGAGCAGTATACCACTGCGGGTCGACGATGGGGAGATGCCACATATCCGCACTCGCCAACGTGACTGTCCCGCGCGATAGGGGCGCCACCAGGGCAACAAGTAGCGTGGCATAATTCTTGCCATCCCTAGGGTCCGCGGTCTGCTTGTTGAACTCGTAGCCGTTGTACGCACCGTTCGGCAGCCATTCGATCTCTGGCCAATCGGCCGGAAACGTCGCAAGCTCCGCAAGCGTCTCGTTGCTCAGACGACTACGATACGGTTCCGGCAGCTTCTCGAACCCGTAATAGTCTGGTCCGAAGATCGAGTCTGGTCCGCTGGCCGATTCGAGGTATGTCTGTACGAGCTGTCTCGCGAGCGTGGCGTTGTTGAACCCAGACGAGGCGGTGTTGACTTTGACAGCGTGGATGTTGCCGAAGACCGGATGGTCCCACATGTTCTTCCCGACCCCAGGGAGATGGACGTGGCAGGTGATGTTGAATGCGGCGAGCTCAGTGCAATTGCCTATGCCAGACACCATGAGGAGCTGTGGCGACTGGAAGGCGCCGGCGGAGAGGATGACCTCCTTTCGAGCGGCGAGGGTGAAGTTGACGGATGGGGTGCCGTATGTGCCTTGTGTCAGTGCCTGGACGCCAATAGCTGTGGTGCCATTGAACAGGATCTTTGTGGCTAAGGTGTTCTTGTAGATGATCGGTGCGGTGCGGTCGTGGAGCGCTGTTTGGAGGAACGACGCCTGCGATGGCGATCAGCATACGTCCAGCGGTGCTGCCTTGCAGAGAATGAACCTCGGAAGACGAGCGGTACGCAGTGACCGGATCAATCGTCACTAGAGCATAGCCAGAGCCGATGAGGTAGCCACTACTTAAGCCCGGCAGCTGCGGCATGCCAAGTTCCGGGAAGCCTTGACGGAACCAAGTCCCGAGAGGGTCGACGGCGTTCGAGAAGGAGACCTGCAGTGGGCCGCCACTAGGATCGAAGACATCTGCATCGAACGGGTTGCTAGAGTTCATATCGAAGCGAGTCGCGTTTGGTGGAGTGACGTGGACGGACTTCTTGTAATATGGGAGGAGGTTCTCCCAAGTGTCTGGCATGGTGTAAGCTCGGTATTCAAGATGATGTGACAATCACATCACTGTCGCCATTCCGACGTACAGCTCTGGTCATCAACCTCGTCGGCCCACTTCTGTAGACTGCCGACTGTTGCTCGGTGGTAAAGGTAGTAGTTTCTCGCGGAGGAGCCTCCCAGAACCTTACCGCGAGCATAGTGGATTCGGCGGTCGGCGGCTCCCTACAACATGTGAGTAAGTCACCGATACGTCTTCTGTAGTGGCCGTGACTTACAGGCTGCGGCGTTGTCGAGATACCCTGTGGCACGGACATCCCGCAGTCAGGTCAAGATACTGCTTAGGAGAGGTAGACTCAGACGCACCCAGTCAACCAAAGGCTGGAAGTTGTTCGGATCCGATCCGGTGTAGAAGGTGCCATAGGCCGGTACGACGCTGTAGTTGGAATTGTCGGTCTAGAAACATCAGCCCAATGCGAGATGCCACTCAGTCCGAAACAGTCCTACTTCGTAGAAGCCTCCAGCCTCAATGACAGCTACGCTGAACCCAGCCGCCGAGAGCCTCGTGGATAGCGCTAGGCCTGCCGTGCCTCCACCAGCAACAATATAGTCGTATGTTGCGTTGTTACCAGGTACACCAAAGAAGGAGGAGATCAGAGGCTTGCCGTTGGGCTTCTGTTGGTTGAAGGCGAAGTCGATCGCTGCTGCAGATGTTACAAGCAAGCTTTCCAGGCATAGGAGCCAGGGCAAGACCATGTCGCGATGCAAGAATGGTCTCATATTGGGTCAAGACTCTTATGTCGTCGAGATGGAGTTGCTCGGGGACGCGCAGAGCTTCAACAGAGACCGTCTGGCGCAGCCTCGTGCGGCACGGCCTGCAGCCTGCATGTCTGCATGGTGGCCTGTCTACCGGAGTCGCTGGCGTACAGCCGAGCAGATTGGAGATCCATCTTAGACCGGTCACCGGATGATCACTTTGCCATGGTGGGATCAAGATGCATGTGCATGCATATACGTTAGTTCGACGGTGATCTCCATCAACGGACGGAGGTGCTCTGAGGTTGATCCTTCCAGCAGCGACCTTGCTATTGCCAAGCTGTACCCACAGGTGCACCATTCGCCCCGGGAGCGGCGGGACGACGCCTGGGGAGCTTCGGCAAAGGATCTCGAGCGAATACATGTACATGTACCTTACTTCGTCTACATATATGTATTTGCAGCTCTGGACAACAGACGATGTTCACCATTGTCCGATGCAACTCCAGCAGCGATGCTTCATTGATGTTGGCGGACAGCTACCGCTCGATGATGGATCAATAAGGCTCGTCACCGGCGACGACTCCCGCGCCGGGCAAGAACAGATGAGCGAAGCTGCAAGCGACGTACAACCCAGGTGCCTCTACCGTGCTACTGCGTTGGACGCTCGGTGGACTCCCTTCTCCAGGGATCTCACTATTCGCTCAGCTCTCCGGCCGGACTCACCAGGCTGGAAGCAATGACTTTGGGAGACAAGCCGTCCTTCCTCACCGGCGCTTCCTGCGCTTCGAAGCATTGGGGAGAGGGTAGCGAGTGGTGCCTGTCTTCTACAGTCAAGACAAACACGCACATCGGGACAGATGGCGAGTCAGAGAGCGCTGTCCAGCTTCCGTTTGATCCTTCGAAGCAGAGCCGCTCGTCGACCATTCACCACGAGGTGTTCGATTCCGCTGGGACTACCAGGTTGAATGAGATGCTGGTCAAGCTTCCGACGCTGGCAGTCTTAAGGCCGCTAGAGGCCCGTGATCAGAGCACATCGATAGCATGAGGGCATATGCTCTTGTCTTCCCACCGTGGTCTCGATCGCACCTTCCGGTTTCGTCGAGAGCTCGGAGTGATCGACGGTGTCGGTTGTGCCCACGAACGTGCGTGTGATAGGTGGAGACAGTGGACGTCACTTCACAACAACACTCACAACGTCCAGGTATCACAAACAAAGGATGCGCGAGTACAGGCACTTTCTTCAAAGCACCAACACAATCCGGACAGCTGGAGACAGAAGTCGTGCGAGAAACTTCAATCATCCAACATGTCCAGGATGAAGAAGGCTGCAGCCATCGAAGCCACGGTCGACGCTGCGACCGAGCCCGAGATCGCCACGAGACAGGGTGTCCTTGTGGTCCCAATGACAGGAGAGGAAGTCGGCCAGCCGGAGTCCTCAGGTACTTGATCGTAGTGTTCTACCTGCCCTACCAGCTCGGCTGATCATGCTTGTGGTCGCAGACATCTTCGCCTCGCTCACAACGATCAAGGTCCCGATCGAGCTCTTCAACCAACAGGATTGGGTTCCCTCTCCGGTCTCCGCCGCCCTCGGCCTCCCGGTCACAGTCACCCGCTGGCCATCCGAAAATGCCCGCCTGTTCAACAAGTTCGCCCAAGGCCTGTTCCTCAACGCGAACCCGGACGGCGACGAGTTCGGGACAGTGCAGTTCCGGCGTGTTAGCGGCGCGGTCTTGGTCGCCGGCGTCGGCGAGGGCCCAGAGCTGGAGGTGCAGGATGTCCAGATGCTGCTACTCCACTTGACCGGCGTGGCGAAGGAGATCACCGAGTCTGTCCGACGGGCCAAAGACGCACAGAGGGTAATGGAGATGCAGCTCCAGCTGGATGGGAATGTCGAGGCGGAAGGAGAGGACTCGTTTGAGACGGTAAAGAGGCGCCGAGAGCTGGCGAGGAGGCTGCTGTCCCGGAGTGCGTTCGAGGACTTCGTGAACGGCTTCACGATGAAGCAGCGCTAGAGCCGAGCTGCCCAGCTTTGCGCTGCGTCGCACTCCCTTGCGACAGGTCTCCATGGAGAGCCGCGGCACTGGATATGGCTGGCCTACGATGAACCGGGCCGACGAAGCTGGCTTGTGACGATCCAAGTTGGGTAGAGTAGTCTGACCAAAAACATCCACTCACTTCCCACTCGTGCCCATGACAGCCGCTCTGGCGCGCGCATAAAGCGGCACGATACCCGTCCAGAGCCTGAACTGATGCACCCCTTGGCCTACAAGCGCTTCGAGACCCGGTACAGTCTTCCACCCGCTGTTCTGCGCCAGCTGCATCAGACTCGTGACTGCGGGCTTGTAAGCCATCTCCAGCAACACCCTGCTGCCGCCTCCATTCGCCACTGCGCCACCCACAGCCGCCGCGTTGTCACCGAAGATCGTGCACAGGATCTCCCTCATGCCTGGATCAATCGGCGAGTCGCCGGGGATGGTGCCGATGGCTACAGTGGGCTGCTTGTCGCTTGGTATGCTTTGGGCCTCCTCCTCTGTGCTCAAGAGCTGAATCTGGTAGTCGTCGGAGAAGCTTTGCGTGAGGGCTCCCAGCTTCTGCTTATTCCTGCCGACGAGGTAGATGGGAGCATAGCCCATCTCCTTCAGCGCGTAGATGGCAGCTCGGGCAGTGCCGCCGCCGCCGACGACCATACCAGCGTCTTTGAGCGCACCTGCTGAGCCGTGAGCACCTGCATTGCGCAGCGCGAGGACCATGCCTTGCCAGTCGGTGTTGAAGCCGGTCAGGATGGTCTTGCTCAAGCTGTCTTCGCTGGGCACGATGGTGTTGACTGCGCCGATTGTGCTCGCGGCCTTGTCGATTCGGTCAAGCAGTGGCATGGTATCGAGCTTGAGAGGTATCGTCACGCTGCCGCCCCCAAATTGCCCGCTGCGTATCAGAGGCTCGATGTCCTTGGCGGTCGCAGTCTCGAAAAGGCCATACTCGTGCGGCAGCCCAGTGTCGCCGAAGAGCGTGTTATGCAGCGCTGGACTCCTGCTCTGGCTGATGGGCGTGCCGAACAGGAACATCTTCTTCGCCGATATCTCGCCAACAATCCCTAGCACCTTCCGGATCTCAGCGGCTGACACTTGGCCGGGCGCTGCCTTGGCTGGCAATGCTGGGTGTGAGACTGGCGTCATGAAGCCGTTGCTGACCCTACTCATCTTCCCAATGTCGCCCATGTTCATCGCGATGAACGGAAGATCCGAGTCTTGCTCCTTCACCTGCTTCTTAAAGGCTTTAAGATCGTCATTGTCGTCGCTCGTCTTCGCAACACCGATGAGCTTCACGATGTCACCATAGCTGCGCGCTCGCTCAAAAACCGGTTTCCATGCCTCCGCTTCGTTCGCCCAAGATAGCTGTGCCATCGGGTCGTGGTGTGAGGCGATGACGTTGCACATCTTCCTGTGGTTGAGCACGTATGTCGAGACTTCCTCCGGCGCCGTCAGCTCCAGATCGACGTAGTCAAAGCCCATGCGCAGCCCGACTCGATACAGCTCCAATGCCTCCTTCACCTTCTCTTCCGGCCACCTCCCGCCTTGCGATACCGAGCGCAACGTGAAGATCAGCGGCAGCGTCGTTGAGAATCGAAGCAGCGCAACTTGCTCAATCAAGAAGTCCTCGGTGGGCAGGCCATCTGCAGCTTTCGGATCCACTAACAGATCAACCCGTAGCTCGATTGCGTCCACGCCCACAGTCACCTCATCAAGCACAGGCAGCACATCCTGCACGGTTGGCGCCGTCAGAGCAATGAAGAAGCTGTGTCTCTTCGCCTTGACCGTGTCCAGCGCTCCGCTCCGACCAGTCATGGTGTACAGGAACCGCGTGAAGTCGTCCAACGGGCTCTTCCACCCAGCAATGGCCGAACTCTCGTCGACTGTCTGCGAATGGTAGTGCAGGTTGCTGCAGCTCTCGAACCACGGCTTCCGCCGCAGATACACGCCCATCATATCCTCCACATACGCCGGCCGCGTCTTATCAATTTGCAAGAAGTCCATGACGAGATTGATGTCCCTCGTCACATACAGCACCATGCCGTCCTGCTGCCAGTCGGTCAACAGCTGCCGTGCTTCGGGAGTCTCCACTATGCCGCCGCCAGTGGCGAAGATGTAGCCCTCCGGCTTCTCGCGCATGACTTGCTTGAGCAAGTTCAGCTCTCGACGGCGGAAGCCCGCCCAGTCATTGTCCTTCAGCATCTCGGGAATCTTCATGCCCTCGACGCGCTCCAGCTCAGTGTCGAGATCGATAAGCGGCCAGCCCAGGATCCGTGAGGCCCAGCCGCCAGTTGTGGTCTTACCCGCGCCACGCATGCCGATAATGAAGATGCTCTTCCTCACTTCCTTTGGTCTGGGTGTGCCGTTGACACCATTCGTCACGATGCCGTTCGTTCCCGAGTGATTCTGAGGGGACATGTCGACGCCCTCCAGAGTAGCACCAAAGATTTGCTGGAGCTGATCCCACCACCCCGGCCACGTCTTGCCCACGCACTCCTTCTCATCCAAGACTGTTCCTTCGGGCGCCACTAGGCCCAGGACAGAAAAGCTCATCGCCACCCGGTGGTCATCGTAACAATGGATCCCCTCCTTCGCCCGGCTCAAATCCCCTGCACTCTTCCCATCGATCTCAATCCCATCCTCCAGCTCGCGACACGTAACGCCAAACTTAGCGAGCTCAACCCGCATGGCCTGGATCCGGTTACACTCCTTCTGCCTCTGATTCGCAATCCCAACGATCCTCGTCGTCTGCTTCCCGGCGTTGTTCGGTCTCGGGCACACGGCAGCAAGCACAGATGCTGTGAGGAAGGCATCGGTCATGGGCTCCATGTCCACCTCTTCCAGTGCCCGGAGCTGGCCCTCTGGTGGGCCCGTGACGGTAGTACTATGCGCTGTCTGCTTGACCTCGCAGCCCATTGGCCTCAGGACATCCACTGCGAAGCGCGCATCGCCTTGTAGTGATGCAGACCCGATGTTCGGCACTGTGCATGTTGTTCCCGTGATGGCGGCGACGGCCAAAGGGTATGTCGCCGAGCTGGCATCACTCTCGACCTCGTAGGCTTCCGGATTGCGGTACTTCTGCTTCGGCACGTGGTAGACATTGGCTTCGGTCTTGCTCTTCGTGACATGTACGCCAAAGGACGCCATCATCGCAATAGTCATGTCGATGTACAGCTGGCTGATGACCTTACCGCCGACTAATCGCAGCGTCACAGGGTTCTTGGCGTACGGTGCGCACATCAGGATGCTACTCACGTATTGCGAGCTGACTTTTGCGGTGAGCTCGATGTCTCCGCCCTCGAAGCCGCCAGCCGCTGCGATTCGGAGCGGCAGGCTTTGCGAGTCTTGCTTGAGATAGTCGATCTCGACGCCATTGCTCCGCAGCGCATCAACAAGCGGGCCCTGGGGTCGCTCTTGCATCCGCTTGTTACCAGTCAACACCGTGCTAGTCGCCTTTTCAGTGGCTTCCGCCAGGCTGACTGCTGTTGTGAGGAAGCGCGAAGCCGTGCCAGCGTTACCAATGTAGATCTCGTCCTGCGACGCCTGGAGCTTGCCGCCATTGCCAGTCACAACGAGAGTCTTGCCCTCGTCCTCCCAGGCATAGCTCGCGCCACCCAGCTTCGCAATGGCCGAGAGCATGAATTGCGTATCATCGCTGTGCAGCAGATTGCTGATCCGGCATTGACCTTGACCCAGCGCGGCCATCAGCAGGATGCGATTCGATATACTCTTGCTCCCAGGCGGTCTGCATTGCACGCTCAAGTCTCTCCGCACGCCTGGTCGCACCATGACGGCGGGACAGAGCACGACCATCAGGTCCTTGTCCGTGACCTTGCTTGCGCGCGGCTCGTAACACTTCCCAATGGACGACAGTAATGTGACCTTCTTTTGAGCGCCAGAGTTCTTCTTGTCTACGGCCATGCGTCGAAGCACTTCGTCCGGCGGACATTGCTTGTCCGTGTGCTTGGTAAGCAATTTGTCCTGCAAAGTCGTAGGCAGGCCATATGAAGCGATGGCCTTCGTCAAGCGAGCCACCGCGCCAGGATCCAGAATGCCCAAGTAGCGTGCCAGCTCGGCCTCCTTCACCATGCCTACAGCCACGCTCTCGCCATGCAGAATCTCTGGTGTCAAGAGTGCCTCGTAGGCATGCCCAATGCTATGACCGAAGTTCAAGATGTTGCGCAGACCGCCTTCTCGCTCATCAGCACTCACGACCTCCGCCTTGACCCGCGCCGAGCCCAGCACAATGCGCTTGAAGGTCTCCTCGACGCCCTCGAACCTGCCCGGTCCAGCAGGCTTGTCCAGTGTAGCCATAATCGCATCTGCACCTTCTTCTAACCTTTCGAATTCTTCCAGATCCCAGATGGCCGCTGTCTTGACCACTTCAGCCATACCGTTACACACTTGCCTCTTGTCCAACGTTTCCAGGAACTGCAAATCGATGTACACCCGCTCTGGCTGCCAGAATGCTCCAACCAGATTTTTGCCCAGCGGAGTATCGATAGCGGTCTTGCCGCCGATACTGCTATCCACCATCGCCAACAGCGAAGTCGGGATCTGGCAGAAGCGCACACCGCGCATGTAGGTCGCTGCCACGAAGCCGACCATGTCGCCAATGACCCCACCGCCTAGCGCCAAGATCACGGTGTCGCGGGTGCAGCCCTGCTGCAGTAGCCAGTCCTCGACCTCCGCCTTCGTCTTGCGACTCTTGCTCGTCTCGCCCGGCCGTATGCAGTCGTAGATCAAGAGGCGGGCGTCCTCGGGCCGCTTGCCCATGCTCTCGCGCTCGCTCTCGAAGCGAGTCCGGAAGTTGGAGACATAGTCCAGTTTCGCGAGGTTGGTGTCGCATATGAGGACGTATGTGGAGGTAGCTATATTCTGCAGTAGGTCGACAGGGACGTAGTTCTGCCACAGGCCGTAGTCGACGATGATGGAGTCCTTGCCCAGAATCTGGACTGTTGTCGCCGTCGTCCGCTTCACCTCTGAAGTGCCGTTGGAGTCTGCCATCATGGCTTGTGATTTGACTTCTTCGGATGAGCCGAGCCCAGCTGTTCTAATGTCCGCTCGTAAGCTCCTCCGCCGTCTGGAGCAGGTGGACAAGGTCGCAGGGTTGGAGGCCTACGATTTGCCAGTGTCACGATGGCTGTATGTGAGCATTGAGAGTGCAAGTGGCGTACAATGGCAGAAGTGCTGGATTAGAGTCACCTTCGATTTCTCCAGCCCCCAAAGTTTTTGCGGGGGTTCCATGTGGACCTGCATACGGATCTCGGCCGGGAACCTCTGACTCGAGCAACCCCCCACTTAAAAGCATTCATACAAAGGCATTAATACCACCGTAGAGAGCAGACCCGAAGCAGCTGTGAGACACGGCATTCCCTTCTCTTTGCGAGACACCCTGACAAGCATTTGGGATCATTCACCCCCAGCATTCGACTTTCCTGTAGATCTGCTTCGAGCATGACACTTCGAAGCCAGAAACAGATCACATTCACACAGATGTAGTCTACATGCGGGGCAGGCCCATCCCAAAGGCTTTGCGTAAGGAGCTTTGCGTAAGCGATGCGGTCTGAAGTTTCGGCGATTAGATTTATCGATTCTGCGTGTCTGGCGGAAACCCTTCGGCCAAATGGCATGCAACGGTCGGTTCAACTACCCCAAGCTCATGGCCAAAGGACGGGATCGGACACCGCTGTGAGTCTGGCGTGCTGGCTCCACCACGATGAGCCATACTATTCCCCCTCGACGAGATGGAAACCGTCAATCTTGGCGCTCTGGGCGACGGAGCTGGCTGAGGAATCGCACTCGGCGTTCGGCGGCGTTCGGCGTGTTCGCAGCAGATCAATCGCCGGAGCACGTCCATCTCGATTCATCAGCCGCATCTGCATGGAGATCTTCACATGCTTGAGTCGTGCTAGCAGTGTTTGAGGCGCGGTACTAGTGCCCCAAGTTGGTACGTACGCATGCGGTGTCAAACAGTTTCGCGCATCTTTACATGGGTGAGACCTATTTTGCAAGGCCCGGATGCTCGATAGCACTTATCCGGCGATGTGGGATGCCGGGATTCTACGGCTTGGTCGCATGCCAGTCATCTGCTGAAGAAGTCTCCGTTGCTGCAAGTCGATTCACATTGAATGACATGGCACCCGCTGGCCCAGGATCGTTGGCACTTTGTCTTGCACTATCCTTGGGCAGAGGCTCTGACGTGAGCTGTGCAGACAGAGCTTCCGTGTGATTGTGGCCGTCGCGAGTAGGGCACCGGCGAGATGTGGCCCACGGCACGGAGTGATGTCCAGTCAGAAGTGGCCGGCTCGGCCAGAAGGTGTACTCGCCGCGCCCTGAATGTGGTCAAATCTACTGCTGGGGTTGAGATGCTATCAACCAAAGGCTGCTAGGGTTTGGATGGTCGAGGTACATTGTTTTGAACGGATCGCGGCGCGACGGAAAGATAATTGTGGATGGTGTGGTCATTCGCGGTGCTTGCGGAGTCCGCGTCCGCGTTTGAAGGATGAAACGACCAATGCCGAAGCCAAGCCGATGACGCCCTCTTCACAGATCGACGGAAACTTTTTGGTTGACCAGATCCACTTCAACCGCTGTGGTGCTACGCGGACATAACGGACTTCACCCTCCCACGATTGGTGACCGCATTTGCCTACTAGGGTAGACTTCCCCGTTGGCAAGGACTGACACCTTTCATTCCACTCCATACCCCTTCAACTCCTCCTCTCGTACTTCGGACGCGACCCTCCATTGACCGCGCCGGCAGCGAGCGTCACAAGCTTCCTGGTCCGCCTAGACAACCTACACTCGCTATCCCCAGCGGTACTTACACACATCCCACCATGTGGGGGTCAGGTCCCGATGAGCGGCTGCGCCGCCAGGAGAGTGGCGCGGCGAACCAATGGCACACTGTGGGCGACCGAGAGCTTGGTGCAGACCGCATACATCAGCCAGTCCACCCAACGGAAGATGTCGAGGACTACAGCCCCGATGGCACGACCCGGAGACAATCTGGCACCTGGGGCGAGCAGGATGTTGGTGGGTTCGACGAAGATGAAGCACGGGCGAACTACGAGACGCTGCGAAGGGAACTGACTGAGCTTGGGAGAGTGCGGTCGAAAGACACGCAGAAGGCGAAGCTGCACCGTACAGTCTCCGGGGCGAGCAGGAGGAG
Organism: Teratosphaeriaceae sp. CCFEE 6253; assembly: GCA_033119285.1. Lineage (NCBI taxonomy): Eukaryota > Fungi > Ascomycota > Dothideomycetes > Mycosphaerellales > Teratosphaeriaceae > Teratosphaeriaceae sp. CCFEE 6253. Next base: position 31,929 of record JAWDJV010009551.1, read on the forward strand.
TAAGTCCCTCTCGCGGCCTACGACGAGACACACGGCTACCGGCCGCACTGGTGAGGAGTCCGAAGCTGG
>JAWDJV010009552.1:0-31867 GCA_033119285.1 Teratosphaeriaceae sp. CCFEE 6253
ACTAACCAGCTATGTCGCGCAGGAGAACAAAGAGAAGATCGACTTGCCGGCGTTGGCGCGCGCGGAAGGGTAGGGGTGAGGTCCGGTCCTCGACGGTCTCTCCCTGGTGCCACATGCAGACCTTTCGAAAGCCAGCTGTCAAGCAGTCTGGTGTAATCTGTACCTCGAGCCCGGCTCACAAGTCTGCTCACATCCAGAGTCAGACTCCCACCGTTCCAGTCGGGGTCACCGCATACCACCCTGTCCGACGCTCAAGTACCATGTGAGCGATATGTGCGCTACCGCACCGCCTCCGGCGACCAGAGCGAAGATGGGCACTCGGTGGAATATAACATCGTCCTCCCATCGCTCCCTCCTAGACCAGGCCGTGTCTTCTCTCCTCCACTTTCGTTGACCACCATCGTTGACTTTCTTCCATCGGTCCACCAGACTACGTCTTACTTGCGACCAGCCATACAAGAAGACCTACGATCTGCCCAATCACCCCAAGTCCCCAAACACCCAACGCGGGTCAAGATGTCTTACAACAGACGCCGCTACGAGACCTTGCGCCGCCTCGGCGTCGAGCAGCTGCCGGCCATCCCCACCGGATCCGAGTGGCACGAGCACCGCCACTCGTCGCGCCACCCCTTCCAAGGCGACCTCCCCGTCCGGACGATGCCCGTAAGTTACGTCGACCCGTTGCCGCAAAACCATCTCTCTGACAGTATACAGGTCCCCGGGCGCCGCTGCCCGAACTGCCTGGGCAAGGGCCAGACCGTGTGGGTCATCCCCGGGAAGCGCTGTCCCCAGTGCCAGACCGCCGTGAACTGAAGCGAGCGTGGTAAGTCATGATCCCACACATCTCCGCGATGAGCGTGGTGCTAACATGATCAAGCGAAACGCTGAGCAGACCATCGGTCCGCGAAGCAGTACATGCGCTCCAGACTCGGTCCTCGACTCTTACAATATACGCAAGACCCCTTCCCGCAAGCGTAGGCGTCGGCGGCTGTATGCTGTTGTTGGAAGCTGGCGCGGGAGCGAAAATTGCCGTATCGCTATTGGGGCATCGCACGGGGTATCGTTAGCATTGGAGACTTTTTCCTCCACCGACGTGATCGTGTATGATAGGACGAAGTAATGATACCAGAGGGAATCCATCATCGCACGTCCGCTCTTGGCACGCCTCTCCCTCTACCGGACAAAGATCAACGTGATCACATGTCGAGGTGGGAACGTCCGCCACCTGGCGGGCCCGGAGTCAGCTCCGGCCGTGCCGGCCTGCAGGACGATGTGCTGGAACTGGCCGGCCTTGCATGGGGCCGCACGAGCAGGTCACTCTACATCCTGCACTGGGCCCCAGGCCCCCCCCAATGCCTGCCCTTCTGCATCCCCGATCGCCCATCCGCGGGACTCCTCCCGTGATGAGGGCACGACCCTTCGCATCCGCACCCACACACAAACAAGACAATTTGCGACCTATCGCGCGCTCATCAGACGCAGCGGCCTGCAGCTTTCTCGGTCCTGTGCTGTACAGAGTAGTAGAGAGACCGGGGGCCAGGATCCTGGCTGGCTGGGCGTTTGCGCAAGCCGACGTGAACGCGCGCGCGCCGCGGGACGCTGCATGAGGGACTGGTCAAGTGACTCCCGGGACGCCACGCCCGACCCATCGCGCGCCGGGATGTCACTGTGAGTCAAACGGTCGGGACTTTTGACGGGCGGGTGGGGCTGGCGAGTCCGGACTGGGGGCCCGGGCTCCGCTACCTCTGCCACACGGTGAGTTCGGCGCAGATCGATGCGGGGGGAGTGGTGCGAGGGGGGGATGGGTAGGGGCTCCCACGACGTGCATCCGCCATTGCTTGCTTGCTTGTGTGTGTGGAGACGGGAAGACCCCTGCGCTGTACCAGACCGTCTCCTCCATCGCCTCCCAAGCCCCGTCACTGTACGCCCGGGGCGACGTGTACGTTCCTCGGTTCTCACACCTCACTCGTGCGGTGATGAAGCTGGCCCCCAGCGGAGCACCTGCTTCGCTCCCTCCGTCACCTTACACGGCCGGTCAGATCTAGGGTCAACCCTGGACGGGACTTGCATCGGCCTTCGCACCCTACGCAGCGAAGTGGATTTGATCCGTGGACTCCAGTACCCCGAGTCGACGTGGTGTGAGCAGTTCCGAGCTGCAGAACGAGGCGTATCTATTGGCGGCATCTCCTGCTCGGGACTTGAATGGGGACTGTACACAGCACGGCTCCAGTATATGCTGCATCACATCAATTATCGTCCCCGTATCTGCTCGCACGCACGCTCTAACATCATCCCGTGAACCGTCCCACCCTCCTCAGTACCCCGCAATCTGCGCCTGCGCCGCCGCCATCCCCCGCTCCGCCTGCAGCAGCGTCAGCGGCGCCGCCGCCGCCGTGATCTCCTTGCCCGCCAGCACCCGGCCCAGCGCGTCGTGCACCTCGAACTCCTCCAGCACGGCCCCGAAGCCATAACACCGCACCTTCGGCGCCAGCTCGGCCTTGATACTCGCGAAATCCATCGCCGTCAGCTCGCCCACGCGCCGGTGCCGCAGGAGCGCCGTCCACGCCATCACGGGCGTGATCTCGCTGTAGTGGTCGAACGGCAATCTGTTGCTCAGGTCGAGCAGCTTCGCCAGGCCCTCGGTGCTCAGCTCGGCCGGCATCTGCAGGGGGTAGATCTCCGACGGCCGGTGCATGATGTGCGAGTGCGGGGGCGCAGTGGCCATGAGCGCGTGGCCGGACATGTGCTCGTGGTCGGCGTCGTCGGGGCTCTCGAGCGGGTGGCGGATGGAGAGGTTGTCGGCGTTGTGGGAGCGGACGAGGAGGTACTGCATGTGGTTCATGCACGGCCGCTCCAGCCTGTCACAGAAGGTAAGTCGTCAGCCGGAGCGAACTGCGATGCCGCGCGGGGCGTACCTGCGGCACTAGTGCATCGAGGATTCAGCGGGGTGGCGGTGGTGGGGGGGGTGGGGCGGTCGGGGCGGGGTGCTGGATCGGTCTGCCAAGGGTGTCATACGTCAAGACGAAGTCGATGCCGATCTGATCGTGGTCCATACGGTTGTTCGGCAACTGTGCCAGGTTCTGTCGGTGGGGTGGGGTCCCGTGAGATCCGCCGTTGTGCGTCAGTTGGTGCGCTGGGTTGGGCATCGGCGGCGGCGGGCTGAAGTCGGTGCTGTCGGAGCCGGGCGCGTAGCTGCCGGAGATGCTGCCGCTGGAGCTCACGCCGAAGCTGCTGTCCTCGCGCTGGAACTTGATCGGCGTGGTGGCGAAGTCGTACTTGATGCCGTGCGCCGCGAGAAGGTTTCGGAGCTTCTTGTTCTCTTCGTTGACGGCGTCGCGCTCCTTGGTGGCGGTGGAGAAGATTTCCTTCAGGCGTAATACTTCCTGCTCCAGTGCTTTGATGTACATCTCCTTGCGCTCGCGATGTGTCCTGAGCACGCGTGAGTCTATGCTTCGGCCTCACAAGGACAAACATACCTCTGCGCTTGCCGATTGAGCTCCTGCCGCCGTGTGAGAGCGGGCTTACTGTCCGGCTTTGGCCCTCGTCTCTTCGGCGTCTGGCCATCGGCTGGCGTGGTCAGTCGGCAGTCCATGCAGCTCTCAAAGGCGACATACTCTTGACGGCTTTCTTGTTCAGCCCCTGTAGGAAGTCAAAGCCCAAGGGACTTCTTTCGCCGCTCGCCGAGCCGCCGCCTGGGAAACGTCAGAAGCCAGCCCTCAAGGCCCAATGCAAAGCCGTCGAACATCACGTACTCTGCGGATCGGACTGCATGCTGCGCCAAGCCAAGGGGTGGCGCGTGGCGCACACAAGAGAATCGTCTGAGTACGCGAGTGGCTCAATGAGCGCCGCGGCGTATCGAGGAGTGCTGTGCAATGGAGTCAGCTCGATCGTGCTGATGTGGCCTGGACTGCGCAAGGCTCAAAGGTGGGCAGTCCACAGGACAAAGGTTCGAAGGCGAGACAGATGATCTGGTGATCGGGCGTGGCGCGGAGGAGGGGCTTTCGGTGAGCATGGCCGGCCGGAACGGGTACGCGTGCAGCTGGTCGCGACAGCTCCGAGTCCCGAGACCGCCATCTCGGTGACATCGTGTCGCGCGCCTGGCCATCAAGACGTGACCGGCGGTGCAGCCGACGTACCTGAAGCGCTCTCCCGTAGTCCTCCGGCGGGTCCAATGCGGACTGGACGAGAGCGAATCACCGTGTCACACCTGCAGGGCCAGGTGGGCGATGTATCGGGACGGGATGCTGATAGTAATAATAATGGCGTGCACTGCTCTCGAGGGCGGCTGGCTCCAGTCCTCGATGGCGGGACGCACCGGTCCAGGGTGCGAAGCCGTTGGCAACGGCGCTCGCTCGGCGTGCCTGCAGTAGTAGTACTCCTGGTCGTCTCGCCAGCCAGGTCGCCGGGTGTGTATGTATGTGGGGGTGTGGGTGTGGGTATGGGTGTGGCCAGCACGGGAAGCCTCGCTTTTGGCAACACTATTACAGCTGGCCGTCGTTGCGGGCAGATCAAGACAAGCGGAAGTCAGCCATACGCTGCCGCTGCCCGACGCGGTGATCAGCCCCGTTCCCGGGGCAGTCGAGCGAGGTGTGCGTGCGACCGCTTCGGGGTGGAGCCGCCTGCAACGCCTCTGGACGGCGCTAGCAACGGGACTTGGCGGCGTCCACACGACGCTGGCGCTGGACTGGAACGAGGGAATTCGCCTCGCCTGCTCCAGTCGGCCCACCAGCGCCCGCGGGGATCTTCCGGGCGTCCCAATGCGAGGGAACCAGTGTGGAATCCCCCGAGATCGCTCGAGTCCTCAGTCTTGGCACGCCATCCCACCCACAACGGGTTAGCGCGCGACGGAAGTCGGTGCCCGTGGGCTGACGGGTGGTGTGGATCCCCCCGGCCAGCTTCTTGGCTGCAGCTCCACCCGACGTCGTTGCGCCATCCGCCCTCTGACGACACCGCGGCGCGGCCGGCTTGGGATGAAACCGCACGGCACAGCAACAACAACAGCCAGCGGCGGCGGCGCGGCCGCTCTGCCGGCGCGCTGCCTCCGCTGCGCCGCCCTCCTCCTCCCCTGGCTCGCCCGGCTCTTCCTCGCCGACGTGCTCCTGTCGCTGCTCCTCCCGCTCTCCGCCCTGTGGCCGGATGCCTGCCACGCCTGGTCCTCGCGCCTCGCCGCGCACATCTGGCGCGGCATCCAGCGCCTCTTCACCGCGCGGAACCGGGCCCGCATCGTCGTGTCCGGCGCGGCGCAGCTGCAGCCGGGCGAGAGCGCGATCGTGGTCGCGAACCACGCGGCGTGGGCCGACTTCTACATGGTCCAGGAGGTCGCGGAGCACGCCGGCATGCTACCCAGCACATGCTGGTTCGCCAAGAGCACGCTGAAGTGGATTCCCTTCCTGGGCTGGGGCCTGTGGGCCATGGACATGTGCCTGGTCAGCCGCGACTGGACGCACGACAAGAAGGAGATGGCCCGCGTCTTTCGCGGGGTGGTGCAGCGCGAGTGGCCCATCTGGCTGGTCGCGTACAGCGAGGGGTCGCGGTACACCGCTCGCAAACGCCTCGAGGCCGAAGCGTGGAGTCGGGCGCACAAGACGCCGCTGGGCAAACACCTGTTGATCCCGCGCACGAAGGGCTTCATCGCGTGCGTGAAGAACCTGCGGAAGACGCAGCATGTCACGGCCGTCTACGATCTCACGATTGCCTACGCGGACAGCGAGGGGAACTTCCAAGCACCGCCGAGCTTCGTCGAGACGATCTCGCGCCCGGATCTGGATCAGCGGTGGAGGTTCTTCGTTCACGTGGACCGGCACCCGCTCAACACGTTACCCGACGGCGACGAGGAGCTGGCCCAGTGGCTTCAGCATCAATGGGTGGAGAAGGGCGAGCGTTTGACGCGTCTGAAGAAGATGCTAGAGGCGGGACTGCCGTGGGAGGACTCGAGCCTGTCAAGCTTGCCATTAATTTAACTATAATCTCACCTATGCCCTTCTGCTCGAACAAGCTGCACAGTCCGCCTCCGTCTCGGGAGTGTAGAAGATCCATCTCCGCCATCCGAACCCGCAGCGACAGCACCCGAGCGACACCGTGAGCCGGAGAGCGCACCGCCTTGATCCAATTACCAGGGTTCTTGGAGTCTCGCGCGTGTCAGACAACGCTCCTGTGAGTCGTCTACTGGCGAGCCGGGCGCGAATGCGAATCCGAGTCATGACGCAGACGACGTGCATGCCATGCCTCCCCGCCAGCCATGGAATTATTCCCAGTTCTGCCATCGGCAAGCACACCCCCCACTGCCCCCATCCACCCCGCTGTACGAAGCGCCCCCGTCGCTGCGCTTGACAGCCGTGCTGGCGTTGCTCCCCGGCACCCCGGCCGGATTGACGAGCGTTCCCCCAACGCCCCTCTGCTCATCTACCCACGTCCTGACCCCCTCCAGGACCCGCTGATCCACGCCGAGCCTGTAGCAGTACACCCCCTTCCGCTCAGCGCGGCCTCCGTGTCTATCCACGGTGACCGTGACCGGATACGGCAGCGAGCCGGCCGCGTCATCGGCCGTGGAATTAGCCGCCGTCAAACCGCGCGCTGGGATGAGGGTGCTCAGGCTCGCTGCGGTCGTGCCCCTGCGCGTCCAGATCTGCACGCGCAGGCGCGTCTGCGCCCACGTGCACACCGCCGACGCATTTCCCAGCGCGACGCCGCTTGCCACGCTCCCGCCGAGACCAACACCCGCCGTCGCGTTGGCGGAGAGGTTGGCGATGAGGAGCGAGCGGTCGAAGTAGGTGTAGAAGCCGTAGTGCTCGCTGCTCCGGCCGCGGTCGAACAGCCGCAGGGGCTGGGCGGTGGCGTACGGGTACAGCTCTGGGTCTGCGGGCTGGCCATTTGGGCGAAGAGCAGGGCGAGGGATGCGTTTGCTGGCGGAGGTGGTGGTGGTGTTCGCTGTTGCGTTGGATAGCTGAGGGTAAGGGTACGGATTACTCTGGCGCTTGTTCAGGTCCGAGTCGTGGGCATTGAGGGCGGAAGGGTCGAGCAGGGAGAGGTAGAAGGGCGTCTGCTCGCCGTCGTAGGGCTGGCTCACATTGTCCGTGTACTGGCCCAAGAACTGCTGGTCGTCGCTGGACGGCACTGCGGGATTTGGCGTGAAAAGTGAGTCCAACCAGCCGTCTCTGCGAACCACATCGCCAGCGTCTGCAGTGACTGGAGATCGTCTGGAAAGCTGGGTCTCGTTGCGTGGTGTTGTGCCATTCCTGAACCGGATCCCAAATCTGAAGCTAGGCGGCTCACTTGCTGAGCCAACTGTGGGAGGCACAGAGCAACTCCACAAGCTGCTAGGCGTGACACACTGGCCAACTTCGGCCACAGCAGCGGGCTGCACGACTGTGACGACACCCGTCGGCAGAGGCGGGAACCCCGTCAGATTGAGCCACGCGGCCTCCACCGCCATATCGCGGTGCGCTTGCGGGATGAACATCACCAGCGAGACCACCATAGCCAGCAGCAACAGTGAGCCCAGGGAGATCAGATACCAGACCAATCGGTGACCACACGATCTGGATGGCTTCTTCTCATCCTCCTCCTCCACGCCGCGGACCGTGAGTTGACCGAATCGGTCTGTACCCAGCCGTGGCTGATGCACGAAAGCCTTCGGCGGCGGGAACAGCTCCTTCTCGCCGTCCATGATTCCCAGCCCACGCGAGCCCGAGGAATCCGTCCGGGAGTGCAGTGAAGGGCGGTAGGGTCGCTTCTCCGACATGTCGCCTATCTGCCCGTGAGCCTGCGACTGGACAGGAATCGGCATCCCGTGTCCAGGTACCGGAGGCACGGAGTCCGAGTCGGGTGGACTTCGTCCGCGAGCCGGCGTCAGCTGCACTTCGCGGAGCTCCCCATTGGAGGACTGCGGGCCCATGTAAGTGGCGATGTGTGCGTGTTCTATCATGGGTGTAGGCGTCAGGGGTGAGAACTGGGATTCCAGCGTCGCGGCGGTATCGTTGCGGGTCGGCATTGGACGAGCCGGAGTGGCGCCTGTCAGCTCGTCTTCGAATGGCGTCGTGAATGTGTTGCGCGGCCCGGCCATGGCAGGTACCTTTGGCTCCACCTCCCTTGTGTTCAAAAATGGACTCGCAGCTTGTTTACCCGTTGTCTCCTGTTGCTGTGGCTTGTTTCCGAGACTTGGTGTACGATCTGCGCTGGGCGAGCCACGCTCACATGCTGCCACGCGCCCTCCATCTTCGTCATCGCAGTCAGGGCTTGCGGCAGTATGAGGATAAGAGGGACTGCCACCCGAATGCGCGACGCTTTGCGAGGGGCTCCAACCCTCCATGCCTCTGACGTCCTCGCCGTCTTGGCTTTCCAGGGCTATGCTTGGGAAACGTCGATTGGGATTATAGTATGCGGCAGCGAGGCCTTGACTTGGTACCCGGTAGATATTGATCGCTGCTGACCCAGAAACGAGTGCTCCTGGCGCAGTATCAGAACGCTTTGGAAGTCCAGGTCTTCTGGATCCAGTGTCCAGGAGCACAGCGGAGCGCAAGTCCTCGTCCCCAGGCTCACGGTCGGTGAAGATGGCCTCCGCGTGGCAGTCCACAGTGCTCATTTCCGACGTGTCGTCCAGCATGCGTCGGCGATCTTCATCGTCATCCGCAGCGATCGGCGAGCGCCAGAACGATGCGCCTGTCAAAGGCCCGGCCGAGAATGGCGATGTCACGACGTTCCACCAGCCTCTGCTCCTCCGGGGTGTGGGCAAGTGTGATTGGGACGTGAGTCGCTTAGCAGAGTCTGGCTTGAGGGACTCGCCATCGTCTTCGAAGTCTGTGCAGACAGACAGGGCAGTCTCGCGCGCTGTGACCGGAGCTCCGTCTTCCTCGAACAGAGTTCTGGTAGAGTCTCTGATGGTGCGAGGGTTCGCGAAGAGCGGTAGTGGTGGGACTGGAGGCGTCCGACCATATTCCGGTGGTCTGGGGAAGCAGTTCGTGTATCTCGAGTACATGCTCGAGGCAGGCCTGTGATGGCCGGCCTTTAGCTCCTCCGGTAAGTATGCACTCCCAAAGTCTTCCTTGGCAGGAGTAATGACGATGGTGGGCGTGCGTAATTCGTTCGTCTGTTGCCGGCTCTGGGGGCCCAGTCGAGGGCTTGCGGTGTGGTCTGACACGGCGCCAGACGGGACGGCAATGCCAATGGTGATGGCGCGGTCTGACGGTGATACGTCGTGGGTGAGGTCTAATGGCGAGGGTCGGAGTCCTCGAATGCGATCGTGAAGCGCGGCCGGTTGCATAGACGCATCACGCTCTAATGAGGCGCCACTTGACCCAACCGCTGCAGTCTGACTTCGGAAGAAGCCTGGACGGGCGATGGCTCGATCGGAGTTTTCTGCTGTCTCTGATGTCGAGCGCTGGGCAGACGGCCGGATAGGAAGCTTGTTCTTCAAGTGCTGCCTGAAAGATCCGTTCCTCCCTTTCCTCGATGCTCTTACGTCGCTGGCATCGATGACGCTTAGATCTTGCGTCCGCGATTCGTACGGGTAGACCAGCTGTGGCGCCCGTCCTTGATGCTGGGTGACGCTTGTATCAATAGCGAGGCTCGACTTGCTGTTGCCACCCAGTGGATTGAAGCCACGCCTTCCGGTCGACTGGGACTGCTCGAACATGATCTAGATGCTGCGAACAGTTGGAGGAGCTGAAGGTGCAACAACGGGGAGCGCGCTGCGCTGTGAGAAGCTTCGGTACGCAGATTCGAGGAAACGTGAAGAGTGCAAAGAATGGGCCTTAGGTGACAAAGGAAATGAGGGAACACTGGGAGAAGGAAAGTCTACCAGGCAGAGATGGAGGAAAGGCGAGATTGGCCTATATGGCAGGCCATGACTGCGAGCGTCAATGCGGGTGGGGACGAGAGTCCTCGCGGCCTTCGTTGGCTTCCATTGCACGGCCACCCTATAACGCCAGCCCACCGCGTGCTGTTGTCCCGAACATGTAGAACGAGATCGCCGACGTTGCGTCTCGAAGTATATTTGGCAGGCACAGCAGGCCGTCTGGGTACAGTTCATGGCCAACCATAGGTCGAGCCGCTGAAGCGGTACGCGCCATGCGTTGACTTAAGCGCCGGCCTCGTGGTCTCCGGCACGGGCTGATGAGTTCATACATTTGGCCGCCTTGCAGCACGCCGGAGAGAGGGTCAACATCCATTCGGTGATGGCTGCGAATCCAAGAGCTCATGTGTTAGAGAGGAAGGAGTCCGAGGCGTCTGGAGGTTGAGACCGTGAGAAGCAGGTGGAGGTTGATGAGAGTGGCTCCCATGTGCATATTGGGCGATGCCGGGACGGCTCGTGCCGGGCCCAGTTACTCCAACCTTCGAGCATCTCCCTGCCAGCTTTCCCCCAGGACACTATGGCACGGATGATCACGTCTCAGACGATGGGTCCATACTGGAGACTCCTCCGCCCATCTGTGTGCCTCTTGTGGGAATACAGTCCGGAGTCTTCTGGCGCTCTCGTGCTCGCATGGGCGCTGTCCGCTGACGTAGGCTTTGTAACGGTGTCTGAGATGCTCCGCTGACATCCGTGCATCCGCGGTCACCCATGCCTCTTTTCTGATATGAGCAGCGTAGGATGTCATCCTCTTCGGAGGAGACTCATTCGCCATGAGTCGCGAGCGAGGAGCATACCACAGACCGTCGTAGCCTACACACTGTTGTTGCCAATCGGAGAGTCCCAAGATGGAGCTGTTTGCACCAGACCTCAATGCGTGGCCGACCAAGCTCGTAGTCCGGATCGGCAAGAAGCTGCGGTCGAACAAGCAGTTCACCCAGGAGACTATCGCGTACAACAATGCACGTGAGGTCGAGCGCCGCCAGAAGCGAGCAGCGGAGTATGCACGCAAGAACCACTGGGAAGCTCGACGATCTGAAGACACGGGGAGCACCGGCAACGAGGTGAACGAGCTTGGCGAGCGCGACTGCTCCGTCCTCAGCGAGGCGACCACCCTTGTCGACCACCACGACGATCACACGGACATGATGCACAGGCTCGCTCATCATGACTCCTTCGACTCGCTCGTTGACCGGACGCGAGAATCCGATGACTTGAGATATGTCAAGACCGGTGAGCATGGTGCAGAGCTGAGGCGCGTCTCAACGAAGCATGAACGCCTAGTAGACAGCCTGCCGGACGATCTCTGGCAGCGTGTGCTGAACTTCCTCGACCCGTGCGACGCCGTCCAGCTCGCCCTGTCCAGCAAGACCCTTTGCCGGAAACTTGGCTCAGCCCCGTTCAACGCGCTCAATCTGCCAGAGTACAAGCACTTCAAGATCAGCCTCCTGCACACCATGGACGACCGCCTCCCGCGCCACCTCCTCTGCTTCCCCTGTGGCAAGTATCACCTCCGCCTGCGTCCGGGCAAAGAGTCGTTGAAGATCGACTACGTCAACAACCCCATCTTCAACTGCTGGAAAGTCAAAGCCTCCGTCTTGCCGCGCATGCGACTGACCCACGCAAGGGAGCTGCCCTACAGCTTCGTCCAGCTCGCCCTACGCACCGCCCACAGCCGCGCGCACGGCATCGCCCACGAATCCATGGACCGGCGCTGGACGCACCGCGACAGCGGCTGGGCCCACCGCACCCGGTACATGATCCACGACAACCGCCTGCTGATGCGCGTCGTCAGCCAGCGGCACGTCCCGCCCGCCGCCACCCTGACGGAGACGGTCGAGCGGCACCTCCTCTACGACCGGCAGGAGTTCGTGCCCTTCTTCAGCGTGTGCGCGCACTGGAAGGACGGCGAGCTGATGAAGCTGTGCAAGTGCGCGCTCTCGCACGTCCCCGCGCCGCCGGAGAGCTACGTCGCGCAGCTGAAGAAGGCCCCCAAGATCCACCGGCACCTGGCGCACCCGTGCTTCATCGTGCGGGGGTGCGACTGGTGCCGGCCCGCGCGGCGGTGTCCGGAGTGCCCGACCGAGTACCTCGTCGAGGTGCAGATGGTCGAGGACCCCAGTGATCCTGTCCGGCCCTTCAAGCACGATCTCGTCGTGACGCGGTGGAGCGATCTGGGGGATGGCAGCAGCCCGTACACCTCGCCCGAGTGGTCCGCCGTCAATGGCATATCCGTTCCTGTCGAGGAAGGGGGACGCGAGTACGAGAGCTTCAGCCATGTGGGCCGGCGGGCGGTGAGCGGCATCTTCGAGAGCCGGATCAGCGGCAGCATCCCCGGGCAGAGGATGCTGAGTCTCAACCCCAAGAACAGAAAGGAGGGCGAGGAAGGACATGGTTGGTATTGAATCCGAAGCACCTCATCATCAATTATGAACTCAATCGAGCTGCACGCCTGCATGGGTATCTCGTTCCCAACTCCGTGCTGTCCAAACAATGCCGCAACACCCCCTCCTCATCCAAACCCATTGATCGTCAAACGCCCGATGCTGAGAAGGCACCTAGTACCGCGGCTCATCCACATAACTCCCCTTCCGCGGCGACGCCCGCTTCTGCCGCCGGCCCACAATGCAGTCGAAGCACCACACGATGCTCGCCGCCAGCATGACCGCGGTCGCCACCCACGTGAGCACGAGGAACTTGCTGCCCTTGTCCGCATGCACGCCGATCTTGTCGCCGTACTTGTTGATCACGTCCGCCGCTTTGACCGCGACGGCCGTCGCGATCGCGCTCGCCAGCGCAATGGCGAGGAAGGCCAGCCAGTCGACCAGCACGTTGACGAGGGCGCTCAGCCGGCCTTGCATGAAGATGCTGGCGAGCGCCAGCAGCATCGCGATGCCGATCAGGGCGATGGCGACGCAGTAGAGGACGAAGGTGGCGCGCTGCGCGATGACCAGCGCGTGGAGGCCCTTGTCGACGTCCGAGGGCCAGTCGAGGGAGGTCAGGTTGATGTTGCCGTGTCCGCTGTCGTTCAGCTCCTTTTGGAGGATGTGGCGCGGGTTGAAGCTGTACATTGCCGTCCGGTTGAGGCAGGAGGTGACGTTCTGGTGGATCTTGGCGCGCGAGAGCGTGGCATTGGGGACGGGGCCCGGGGTGTAGTAGCCCTCGCAGAAGTCGAGGAGGTGGGCGCCTTGCAGGGCATTGTCAGTACCAGCCGTGGAGCGCTCGGAACGATTCGAACGACTCACTGTAGAAGTCGTGGAGCCCTAGATCGCGCGCGAACGAGGCCAGGTCCTGGTTGATCTCATTCTCGATGCTGTTGGTCACGTTGTCGATGTAGGAGAGGATGGGGTTGCTGCTGCTGTGCGACGCATTCAGGACGCTGGCGCCGATGCGCGAGGTGTTGAGCGTGACGATGGCGTACTCCTCCATGAACCCCTTGGACGAGCCGGCGAAGAGGCATAGCAGGGAGAGGGCCAGCCCGGCCGCGCAGAGCAGCACAGGAAGGATGGCGAGGAACCGCATTCTGTGGTGGTATCGAGGGGCTGTCTTCGGTCTTGGAGAAATGTGCGAGGGACGCCGCTGTGGTGTTGTGCTGGGCGCGGGAAGTAGGGATGTTTGCTCTAGCACGAAGAATGTGTGCTACAGCTACGCGACCAAGGAGACAACCCGATCAAACTTACGCTGTGCGCTGCGTTGCGAGCGCGCGCCTCTTATCTTCGCACAGGCCATGTGTATACCTACGCGAGCATCACTGTGTCAAGTTTCGAGCTCGCCGAGACCGTGAGAATAGCAGGGACACAGCACGATCCAACGCATGTCGTTGCGGCGAAGCGAGATGTGCGATGACGCTCCTGCGCGCGCCTACGCTGTCGCAGACCCTGTTTCATCCTGGCCCGTGCCTGGCCATGTCCCAGCAGCCGGACATGAATCGCGAAAGCAGGGCGAATCGCGAGTCCTCGACATCGCGTACAGGTTTCGTATCCCATGGGACCGATGTGATTGGCTCGATGCGGTCGCGACTGAATGTAGGGTTTCTTGCCTTAGGCTGCCTCCGTCTTCAAGTCTGCTCTCACCCAACCTCAATTCCTTGACCGCCGGCGTTCCTATCGCACATGGCCCTCGGGAATTGATACGTCCCCAGGCCAGAGTCCACGAGCATGCCCACCCCGCCTATCTTGATCTCGCTCGCGCCCATCCAAGACATCTAGACTCTCCGGCTGCCGCATCTTAGGCCTGTACTGCCCAAAGGCTTCCGACTTCCTCCACGCAGAACCCTCGCCATGCACTTCGCGCGAGGGACTCTCGCTCACCGCCTGCGTAAGCGGCTTAGGCTCGCGGAACCAAGTATACGCGCCCTCTGACCGATCCGTATGGCCATCACCCCCAAACCTCGACGGCGCACGCTCCACCTCCTTCCGCTCGTAGAAATACTCCGCGCCCTCGTCATCCCCGCCAGTCCGCCGCGCAGTGTCGCGCGCCCGCGACCTACCGCGGCGCTCCTCGTACGCCCCAACCAGGTCCTCCCCGCTCTCGCCTTCGCGCGTTTTGCGCCTGCTGCCCGGCCGCGCGCCGACGATGCGGAACTGCACGGAGCTGGCCTCGCTATCCGGGGGCGTGGGCGAGACGTCGACCTTACTCGCGAAACGCACGCGGCCGGAGCTGTGCTCACTGTCGCCGCCCATGGGCACGTGCCGGTAGATGGTGCGTTCGCTGCAGGCGGGCGCGGCGGAAGCGTGCGCGGGGCCTGCCTGGGGTGCAGCCTGGGAGTCTTCCTAAGACGTCCATGCCCGATCATCCCTCGGCGTATCATAGCAGCTGGCTTTGAAGTCGGCTTTCGCTTCAGTGGTCGTGCGGCCGGGGTTCTTCGTCTCGATGTAGTGCCGGCCGGGCACCTCGTAGAACCGATCGCTGTCCCGTCGCACACTGGCAGGTTTGACGGTCCGCTCGGTGAAGATGTACTCTCGCTCTGGCTCGCGCGCTGAAGGTGAGCCTTGTGTCGAGGCCCCGCCTGCCCGAGTGCCTTTGCGATCGGCATCTGCGTTGTTGTTGCCGGCACGTGAGTCGGACGCAGCATCGGGCGCTGCCGTCGAAGCCTCTTTCGCCGTCAAGGCAGACTGTGCCGGCCACCGTGTCTTGTCGCTGTCAGCGTCGCTGCTACTCGAGCTGGGCGGCTTCGACTCAACAGCGACTCTGCGCTGCGACCCCGCGGCTCCGACTAGTGCTGCGGCAGCCGCCATGCGTCGGTCAAAGGCTCTCGGTCTGGTCGGCTCGGAGGAATCCTGATCTCTCACACCAGCAGGACCACGGCGACGACGCGAACGCCACTCCTCTGCAGGACCATTGTCGGGTTGTGAGTAATCTCTCTCTTCATCAGCATTAATCTGACGCTCGCTCGTATGACCTGATTGCGCGGTCTTCGCGCTACGCTCCGCAAGGGAAGGTGGACAGCGCGTCGACTGGCCTCCAACCTCCTCGCGGCGGTACTCGAACTCCTGAGCTTCTTGGTATCTTGATGATCGGACGCTCGCCGTATGTGCTACTTCTGCGTCCTTGCCAGAGCTTCGGCCGGACGTCTTCACCGAAGCGGCACCTGCCCACTGATCCTGCTCCGGAGTCTGCCTCGCCCCCCTCTCTTGCCTCTCAGCGTCCCGTTGAAGCTCCAGGACACGATTGGACATGCCAGCTCTCTCCGATGTGTGCGGCTTCCGCGTGGTGGCACGACCGGCTCCTTTGGTCTCCCAGGGCGGCTCAGTCTGCTCGATCACCTCGATGACTTCGAACTCACCCGTCGGAGGCAGCCAGATCTCTCGCCGAGTGTTGTCAGCCATAGGCGGCAACCAGATCTCACGCGCACCGTCTCGCTCGCCCCTCCCGAGATCCGCTTTGCGGGCCTCAGTGCTGACTGTCCGGTCCGGTCTCGACGCGGGTGTGATACTTGCTGACTCGGTCATAGTGTCCCACTTCCGCCTTTCACTCCATCCGCTTCTTGGTGTGGTCTCGGTGGTGGACGTCAGCTGGGGTACTGTCCGGTCTTGGACTTCCTTCTGCGACACCCAGCCGGACCCAGACGTGCAGGCAACGCTTGCCGAGACCTTGCTATCTGCCCGCTGGAGACGCTCGACGGTGTACTCGCGCTCATCCCATCGCCCGGATGTGCGGACGGAGGCCTGGTTGGTCTGGACAGAGCCTGCTGGTCTCGCAGCCGGCTTACTGGAGGCTTTCTCCCAGTCATTGCCTGTCCTCGAGGCAGGCTGCCCAGGCTCTGGTGGAGGTGACCGCGTCGCTCTCCTTGCTTCTCCGGTCTCGGGCGCTCTTCTTCGAGACATCGCCACCTCCTCGATCACTGTCGACTTCTTCTCCCACGGCATTGGCTCAACGACATCGGCCTGCTGCTCAATCCGCCGGCGAACGGGCATCATCCGACCATGAGCGTAAGGGCTGGTATGAGCCTCCACCTTCCGCTCCGCCTGCCGGTACTTAACCACTTCCTCTCGCGCGATCCGCCTGATGTCCGACTCCGTATGTTGGGGACGTGCAGGCTGTGTGATACTTGCCGATGCTCGGGCAACGAACTTCGAGGATGATTGAGCAGATCCAGGCCGGGAGATGCTGGACAGACCGCAGGCGGTGATCTTGGCCTTGGGCTGGCCCTGAGATTCGCTTGTGAGGATCACACCCTGGCCGACCTCTCGGAAGTCTACGTCGTCGGTCCGAATCCACGGGGCAGCTTGGCTTCGAACGCTGATAGACTGAGCCTTGCGCGAGGTCTGCTTCTCGCGTTGCTCGCTCGCTGCTACGGCAGTGGTCATCATGGGTTCGGCGCTCGCCATGACTTCCCGAGAGTGCATGCTGACGGCGTCGATCGCATCCTGCGCAGTTGATTTGACACTCGTCCTGACTTCGAGTGTGGGTGGCGGCTCAAGCGTACTTTCTCGGACCCTCACGTGCCGAAAGACAATCTCCTTCTCTCGATCCGCCTCTCGATCCGCCTCTGTCGAATCACTCTTGCTACGCTCTCGTAGACGCTGCCGATCGGCGATACGCAGCAGCTCCTTGGCGCGTCTTGCCTTCATCTCCTTGTTCGAGACCAAAGCCTCGTCGGGTATGAAGGCGGTGATGCCGAGCTTCATCTTGTTGCTGATACCGCACCCTTCGACGACGGTCGCCACTTTCGAGATCTCCTCGACGGTGTTGACGCGACATCTCCTGCAGATCCCAGGCGGAGGCGGCACGCCGTCGATCGGGATGGGGTGCGCGCTGTGATAGCGGGTGCTTCGTGGGCGTAAACAGATGCGGCAGATGTGGTAGACGGCGAGCGGTGGAATATCACAGATGCCTTGCGGCGGTGGAGCGAAAGCGACATTGCGGCCGATGGTGTAAGTCATCCTCGTCCTCTCGTCCACTCCATCGCCACACTCCGGTGGGATATCACCAGCGGCATTCGCCGTTGCGACGACGACCTCCTGCACCCTTTGCTTGCTTCGCACACGTACCTTTGTCTTCGTGGTGACCTTTGCTTGCGCATTGTCTTCGGATGAGGCGGATGCGTTCGCGCTACTGCTGCTGCTCGCACAGTCTTTGTGTCTCTTAGGTAGATAGAACTCCGGGAGCGGTGGCGGAGGTATGTTGATGTAGGTCGCCTGTGCTTTGGGCGGAGCAATAGTCGCCATGCTGAGCAACAAAGCGCGTGAAAGCGAGTGTTGTGATATGTGAATTAGGACGAAGGTGCAACCTGGAGCGAAGTTCGGAAGAAGCTGTAGCGCTCAATGATCGGCCCGGCAGCCGGGTAGGCAGAAAGGGAAGGAACGATCAACACAGCTTACTTCTTGGCCGTCCACAGCTCAGTATGCCACACATCCATTGCATGCTGCTCTCCACCCATGACTTCGACTTCACACCAAGCTGGCTTTCGCCACGCCATCTCTGCCGGACAAGGTAACCCTCACAGCTCCTCCATACCTTTCGTAGAGCCTGCTGATCTGCGGGAGCAGGATGTTTACCCATGGGACGTAAGTGCAGGACATCATCAGAGTCTCAAGGGCGCTCACATCAGGTGAAGAGCACAGTCCAGCTTTTGCAGGCGCTCCTCGCTCTCACGTCGCCGGCGGGCCCCTGATGAACCCATGCAGAACCTCACTCAGTCGATCCATCCCCCCTTCCACCGTCCTGGCCAATTCGAGCATCACTGCACTCCTCCCCGTGCCATCTCCGGGCACATCCTGCTCAATCTCCGTCCTGCCTTGAGGACCAATCACCATGGCCTTCTTGGCATCCGCGGTCCATGGCTCCCACGGAGCCTGCCCAGATACAAACCGAATGACCCCCTCTGCGAAAGCGTCTGCACTCTTTCGCTGCGCCTCGTCGAGGTACTCGTTGAAGTTCTGGAACAGCAGTGCCACGTCCAGGATATGGTTCGCTTTGCCTTTCCACGGGCCCCCCCAGGGGTTCGGTTCGTTGGAGCGATACATATACGTCTTCATCCCACCACTCAGAGCTTTGGCATAGGCGAGAGTAGGCGTGTAGAACCCGATATCGTTCAGCGTCTCCAGTATCCTCTCATACGCCGTCTCGTCGTCCAGGTCAGGCGTGATGCCATATCCCTCCAGAAGCTTCTCCGCGTGCTGCGGAGAGTCGGAAGCCCGCTTCATCTCGTCACAGAACTGCTTCGCGCACCCTTTCTTCCGGTGCCCGATCCGCAGACTCTGGATGCTGCCGTCGAAGGCACAGTCGCCGATCATCATCTCCTCACACCACGTACTCCCCGCGATGCCCTCCCTAGCTTTCCCGGAAGCGAAGTCCGCGAACTTGTACGGCGCTACAGGCAGCTCGTCGTCAACCACAGGCAACATCGGCATACTCGCCAGCTTCGCCCGTAGCTCGCCGGCGTCCATCGTGCAGAGACGCTCCATCCGCTCCTCAACAGACTTCTCCTCCAAACCAAGCGCCTTAATCGCAGCCACATAATTCAGTTCCGCTGCCTCGACCGGAAACGGCGGGATGAGAAGACCTGTCCCAGACATAGCGATCACGCGCTTAAACAGCTTCTCCTTCGCCTGCAAGTGATGACAGCAGCTGATGCTACCCGCTGACTCGCCCGCCAGAGTGATATTGTCCGGATCGCCGCCGAAGCCTGCGATGTACTTCCGCACCCACTCAATCGCTACCCGCTGATCCCGGAGAGCGTTATTGGGCAGGTAGCCGTGCTCGCGCATCTCTTTGCTGGTCAGCAAGCCGGGTGGGCCAAGGCGGTAATTCAGTGTCACGGCGATAATCGGTAAACCTTTGGCAGCGGAGAGGGCCACGAACCGGGCCATGTCGTATTGCGGGTAGCTCGCGCTGCCTACCATGAAGCCGCCGCCGTGGATGAAGACCAGTACAGGCAGAGGGTGAGACGCCTGGTAGAGGTAGTCTTCTCGGTTCCTGGGAGTGGGGTACGTGATATTGAGATTCAGCCCTTCGGTGTCGGAGAACGCGACCGGGGTGTTAGGGAGACGGTGCTGGATGAGGTCTTGCTCGTGCTCGGCACCCTGTAGTAGGGGCGCGGTCTGGGGCCTGAACGGTGTTAGCTGTGAGGTACCTTGGTGGCGTTGGTATGTAGATGGGACGATGTTCACGGACCCAATACTTGTAGCCTCGATACCCTGGCCGTCGTATATCTTGAGCACAGCAGGCGCAAACCGGTCCTTGACAGTAGCATACTGGATCCCGCGAGACTGCTCCACGCCCTCCTTGGCTTTCGTGCCTCTCACCTTGCCAATCTCGGGATGGTCAATCGTCGTGATGTCCGCCATGCCGAAATGAGCTTCAATACTCGCCAAACGCCTTGCTGCAGAAGGCATAGGATAGCGAGGGTCGAAATAAGAGAGAGAGCGAGAGATCCCAAGTATCCACCGTGTTCGCAACCCGCAAAAGCTGAGCAGCGAGCTCCAGATTCACCTCACCATCTGCCGAACGTGTGTGCGTGGAGGAGCGCCAGTCTCCCCACCACACAGCAACTCGAGAGTTTCCATGCGTGTCGGAGGCCCTGATCTTTCGTCAACCACCACAACTTCACACACGCGCTTACGAGGCTTGTGAGATATGAAAGTACGAAGCCCTACGAAGAGACATCGCGGATGCGACGTTGAACCCGTGCCAAGCCGGAGTACACCGGTGCGGTGTTTGCAAAGTAAACAATGGAATTGTATGGCACAGTGAATAGCGGAGCAGTCTTACAGTACAGCTAGATCATCGTGATACATATCCTCTTGAACCAGTGGCACCCCTACAGCGCCCCTAGCGCCCCCGCCAATAAACCCCCAACCTCATTGAGCCCCCCTCCATCCTCCTCCCCCCTCGTAGCAATCCTCTTCGGAATCTCATACTCGACCTCCACCACCTTCCCCGCCTTCAACTCCCGCCCCAACTCCGCTTCTAGAAGCGACGCATACGAGTGATCCAGGAAGTCCTCCAGCTGGTACCCCCGCTTCGTGAACTGCTCCCCCAGGATCCGCGCCAGCGTCGCAACGTTAGGATGGTAGTGGCTCTGCAGGGTCTGCAATTCCCACAGCGAGGAGTCAATCGCGCCCGTGGTCATCGGGTCCGCCTCCTCCATGCTGAAGGGGTCGGTGAGCTCTGCCTCGTCATTCACGCCTGGAGGTGCAGGAGTGGAAGCCCAGATCTTGTGAGCAGGATGCCAAGGCCGATGCAGCATGAACGTGCACGCGGGATGCGACTTCATCATGTTGTACACCCACGGCACGATCCACACGATCGCGCCCGGCGGGGCTTGCAGACATAGTCGCGCGAGGCGCTTGACGAAACTTGCGACGAGCGCGGCGGGAAGGTGCTCCGACGCCATGAATGTCTCTAGCTGACGAAAGAAGCGCGAGCGGTGCCGGCTGTGCAGCACGTCGTCGTCGAGCAGGCTGTAGAGCTTGGGGTAGAAGTCCGGGTACTCGAGGTTCTGCTTTGTGATGAGGTGGAAGATGCTGCTGAGGGCGAGTAAGGCCGTGCTCCCGCCGGCGTCGAAGGAGTCGGTGAGGAAGTCGGCGAGGTATTCGAGGCGGGTGCTGAATATTGGGAGGGTGACTGTAGTAGCGATGCCGAGGATGCGTTTACGGTGGATGGGCATCAAGGGTGAGCGAAAGATGGCGAGCCAGGCCTCTTGTGCGATCTTGCGGTGAGAAGTGAGGGAGCGCAGTTGCTTGTGCGTCGGGGCGGGAGGCTCGCCAAACCAGTCTTCGAGCTGATCTTCAAATTCGGGAATTTGCTCGATGCGGGACAAGACATCGAGGGCGTTGCCGACGGTAGTGCTGGCCTCCGATGGATCGGAAGTGGATTTGAGGAGGTGCTTGATGGCGGCGAAGGTGTGGAAGCGCAGATCATCGTGCTCCTCGACGTACTTCTCCACGAACGCCTGCCTCGCTCCCTCAGCTTCCGTCTCCTCTACCAGCCTCTTGACCAGTCTGTAGAACGTGGAAGTCTCCGTCGCCCATGCCAAGTGCGATCGCCTGTCGCCCTGGGATGTCTCCGCCTTCACGATCCGCATGAGCAGCGTGAGCGCTGTGCTCTCTTGCGCATCGTCTGGAGTCCCGATCAATGTCAAAAGACTGTCCTCGTAGTCGCGCAGTCGCGCACGTAGCCATTTCGCGATCTGCGCATTCGGGTCTGAAGAGCGATCGCTCTTGACCAATGCTTCTTCGGCAATGAGACGGCTGAACACGCGGCAGAGCGACACGGCGGCGAGTGTCGCGGCCTTTGGCTTCGTTCCATATTTCTGTGATAACGCCTGGAGCTCGACGATGTTGTTGTAGTGCTCCCGGCCCAGCAGTATCTGCTCTTCGAGTGCGAGGATGCGAGTCTGCGTGCTCTCGCCCGTGGTCGCCGTCCTGGGGGCCTTGCGTGACTTCGTCTTCACGCCATCCTCTCGCTTCCGTTTGCGCGGTGACGCCTCCTCTGTGATACGGCCCGGCATCGTCGTGTGTTGTTGTAGTCTTCACCATCGCAGTCTTGGATTCAAAAAGCGCTAGCGTGCTAAATCGTCAAGCTTCGATCGGGAAGAGCCGGCGGCACCTCCTGCTCGACGAGCAGAAGCACCGACGACCTCACCACTCACAACCACCACTCACAATGGCGTCGCTGGTAGCCAAACGCGCCTTGGGTACGTCCCGCCCTCCCACATACACTCCCCAGACCATCCACTGACACCGGTTCCAGGCGCCGTCCGCACTCGCCCAACCCTCCTCCGCACCGCCCTCCCTGCCGCAACAGCCTTCACCACCTCCTCCACCCGCTTCGCCGACCCACCCGCGGTCCCGCAAAAGGATCCCAAGGACACAGCGACCTCGATCCTCAACGCTCTGCCTGGTAACTCCCTCGTCTCCAAGACGGCCATCCTCTCCGCCGGCGCCGGCCTCAGCATCGCAGCCATTTCCAATGAGCTCTACGTCGTCAACGAGGAGTCCATCGTCGCACTGTCCTTGTTGACGATCTACTGGGCGGTGTACAACTATGCCGGGCCGATGTACAAGGAATTCGCCGAGAAGACCGCGGATAAGTACGCTAGGATCCTGAATGCGGCGCGCAGGGACCATACCGAGGCGGTCAAGACTCGCATTGCTGGGGTGAAGGAGTTGGGGGGCGTGATTGACATCACGAAGGACCTGTTCGCCGTGTCGAAGGTACGCCATTGCCCTGCGAACCTTACTACCATTTCTACAGGGCCCATACTGATGTCCCCTGTGTCATGTACAGGAGACCGCCCAGCTAGAAGCCAAGGCCTACGAGCTTGAGCAGCAGACGGCTGTCACGGCCGAGGCGAAGAACGTGCTGGACTCGTGGGTGCGGTACGAGGGCCAGGTGAAGACGCGGCAGCAGCGCGAGCTGGCCGAGAGCATCATCGCCAAGATCGACAAAGAGCTTTCCAACCCGAGGACGCTGGAGCAGATCCTCAAGCAGAGCGTCGCTGATGTGGAGAGGATCGTCTCGCAGAAGGCTTAGGTCTTTGTCACACCACGTGATGAAATTGGGGTGTGGTACGGCAGGGGGGCCGTGGCGTGCTTGTGTACATAGGTAGATGGGCGTGTACTGTTGTTTCGCTGCTATGCTCGAATTCCATCTTTATTTTGGGGATGATGCATCACACACCATCGCTCTAAGCGTGGGGCCTCGAGGGAGGAATGCGCTACCTACGCGAGTCACCAAGACATCAGTCAGTCAACGCCGGCCATGTGACATGAGCTTCTTCTGCCTCACTCCTCCAAGCCCGGCCCTCTCTTAACCGTCCCCTCTGCCTCGTGACTTATTCCTAGCACCTCAACTGTAGCACCTCTGTCACACCTCACAGCTCAAACATTCCAGCAATCGCATCCACATCCCGTACAACCTACACGTAACACACCCATCCAACCCCCCAGGGCTCCTCCTCCACTGCAACCATGGCTTCCTTCGGGCCCCACCACCACCACACAGGGACCGCGGACACCGACTCCGACAACGACAGCGAGAAAGGCGACTTCGCCATCTCCTCCAACAGCGACAACGAGTTCGGCGGAGAGGAACTCCACGAGTCTACTTCGCTTGCCCGGCGCGCAACGATAGACCTTCAAAACGGGATCGGATGGTCGACTCAGCAGCAGCAGCAGCAGGCGTCTCGAGAAGACGACGCAGCAGGAGAAGGGGGAGACGAGACGGAGGGTGTCCTACCACGAGACAAGCAGAGACGGACGACGCATTTCGACTACCACCAGGAGAAGCGGATGAGTCATGTAGAGGCCAAGCAGTTCTATCAGCATCAGCAGGCCGGGGGGACGGTGCCGGGAAGTCCGGTCATGAGTGCCAAGAAGGGCTACGCTGGGGGAGGAGGGAGGGTGAGGTTGGATACGCTGGGTGCCGCAGGACATGCACCAGAGGGACACAGTCCTGGTGCGTTACTGGACGCCGACAAACAGGCGCGAGCACACGCTCTGCATCCCGGTCTTCCGCACGAGGCGAAACCGCTTTTGGAGAAGGAAGGGATCCATGGCGCGGGAGCCGGGATTGGATTGGATGCTGGCAGCGATTCCGGGATCACGTCCGAGTTGAACGCGATCTACAGCAATATCCAGAAGATCCTGGATCTGCGGCACAAGTACATGACGCTGAGCTTGCAGGGCCCGATGGACAATCCCAAGGATGGCGAGGATTGGGATATTTACCCCAGTATGCCTGCGCCGGTGTGGGAGGGCAAGGACAGGCCAGAGGGGGAGGCTGTATCGCCACTTGAGCATGTACAGTCTAAGAGGCCGAGGAAGATGGGCCAGGATATCGGGGAAGACTTCCATCTCGAAGACTGCCTGCCCGCCCCCGGCGACTCCGATCTGACCTTCGCGCTGGACGAGTCCGGCGTCTACCAAGTCTACCAGTCCACCGAGCACGCCGAGCCCATCGTTCAGATCCCCAACATCCGCGAATACTACATCGACCTTGACAACCTCCTCTCCATCTCCTCCGCCGGGCCTGCCAAATCTTTCGCCTTCCGCCGCCTGCAGTACCTCGAAGGCAAGTTCAACCTCTACGTCCTGCTCAACGAGTACCAGGAGATCGCCGACACCAAGGCCGTGCCCCATCGGGACTTCTACAACGTCCGCAAGGTCGACACGCACGTGCACCACTCGGCCTGCATGAACCAGAAGCACCTCCTGCGCTTCATCAAGAGCAAGATGAAGAAGTCGCCCGACGAGGTAGTGCTGTTTAGGGACGGCCGCCATCTAACGCTGCGGGAGGTGTTTGAGAGTATCAACCTAACGGCGTATGATTTGAGTATTGATACGTTGGATATGCACGCGCACACGGACTCGTTTCACCGGTTTGACAAGTTCAATCTCAAGTACAATCCGGTGGGGGAGAGCCGGTTGCGGACGATCTTCCTGAAGACGGATAACTTTATTCATGGAAGGTATTTGGCAGAGATTACTAAGGAGGTCATCAGCGACTTGGAGAGCAGCAAGTACCAGATGGTGGAGTGGCGGATCTCGATCTATGGCAGGAGCCCGGATGAGTGGGAGAAGTTGGCCGCGTGGGTTGTGGACCACAAGCTCTTTTCCCCGAATGTCCGCTGGCTGATCCAGGTGCCGCGACTGTTTGACGTTTACAAGGCGTCGGGGCTGATGACAAAGTTTGAGGAGGTGATCCGGAATGTCTTCCAACCGCTGTTCGAGGCGACGAAGAACCCAGAGAAGCATCCCAAGCTGCACATCTTCCTGCAGCGGGTCATAGGCTTCGACTCCGTGGACGACGAGAGCAAGACGGAGCGACGCCTCTACCGCAAGTTTCCCCTCCCGCGTGACTGGAACACGACGCAGAACCCGCCCTACAGCTACTGGATCTACTACCTCTTCGCCAACCTCGCCTCCCTCAACGCCTGGCGCAAGCACCGCGGCTTCAACACCTTCCTGCTGCGGCCCCACTGCGGCGAAGCGGGCGACACGGAGCACCTCGCCGCGGCCGTGCTGTGCTGCCACAGCATCTCTCACGGCCTCCTGCTGCGAAAGGTCCCGCTACTGCAGTATATCTTCTACCTCGACCAGATCGGCGTCGCCATGTCCCCGCTATCCAACAACGCCCTCTTCCTCGCCTACGAGCGGAATCCCTTCCTGCAGTACTTCCGCCGCGGCCTCAACGTCTCCCTCTCCACCGACGACCCGCTGCAGTTCGCTTTCACCAAGGAGCCTTTGATTGAAGAATACGCCGTCGCGGCGCAGATCTACAAGCTGTCCGCGGTGGACATGTGCGAGCTGGCGAAGAAGAGCGTGCTGCAGAGCGGCTTTGAGCACGTGGCCAAGCAGCGGTGGTTGGGGGATCGATATGGGGTGGGCGGGGTGGACGGAAATGATGTCCGGAAGGTCAATGTGCCGGACGTGCGGGAGGGCTTCCGGCACGAGACGTGGTTGCAGGAGCGGGCAATGGTGGAGCGGTACTCGTGGAAGGCGGCGCAGGTGGATCGGGAGGTGGAGGGGGTGGGCATGGTGGATTCCAGTACGGGGTTGAATGTCACGATGAGGGGGCCGCCGAGCCCGACGGCGAGTATGCGGGCACATGGACGGACGACTTCGAGAGATCTCGCGCAGGCGCAGGCCGACGGTGCGGCTGCCAGTGGTCTGCACCTGGCTACTTCGGGCCGTGACGGTGCGGGCACTTCGGTCTTCACCAGTCCGACCAATTACGCTGGAAAGCCGGACTTCCCGCCCCAGCCTCCTAAGCCCTCTTCAGCGCTCACGCCGACGGTATCTGGTGATCTCGCTGCCTCGACTTCATTCGGCACATACGGCTCGTTCAACGGCTCCGAGCCCAGAATATTTCCCGGCGTCGTCAGTGGACGGCGGCGCAGATCGTCCGTCATGAGGTCTCAGATCAGCAGCAGCAGCCTCAATGGTTCTGGAGCAGGTCATGCAGACGACGGGACGAGCGATGGCGGCCTGGGCAACAGTGTGACGAGCCTTCCGTCCGCGTCCGGACACGCAGATATGGAGAGAAGGCAGGCGAGCGTGATACCCGAGGCGGGCGTGGAGACGGACGAGAGTGATTGAATTGTAAGCTGGCTCAACGCGAGAGTCTTTCAGCGATCCTACGATGATGCATTGATGTACCCTAAGCTTATGAGTGCATGTAGAATCCCCGTAGCCAACGTCAACGCGTCTTGGTAAGTCATGCCCAAGGCGTTGAAGCACATGCGCGGCACTAACAACTAATGCTTTGCCATTGTGCCACCTGGCACTGGTCAGCATTGGCGCCAGACGCCACAATGATACCCCAGCTTCCAGGTTGGACGAGGGTCCTCAATCTTAGGCCGGAGTCTCTGGTAAGACTGCCGAGATAGACGCGGTCTTGGGGCTGGAGCAATACGGTTCTACGGACATGACAAAGTCAACAAAGACCGGCGAAGTTGACGAATAGAACGCTCCTCGCCCAGAGAAGCATGATGATCTGCTTGTCGCAGGTCTGGCACACGGCAAGTTCATGGTCCTTGGTATGGACCAAGAGCTGGTCGCTTACGAAGCTGTCTTATATTGCTGGGGTGATCCGAATCCATGTGTTCCAGCTCAAGTCAATGGCCGCGAGTATCGACTAGATCCGTCTCCTGCCGGCGCGCTGCAGCGCTTCCGGAAACCGAGTGGAGACCGCTGGCTCTGGATGGATGCCCTGTGCATCAATCAGCATGATGATGAAGAGAGGATTGCTCAGGTGGTGAACATATGCACCATCTACAACAAAGCGCAGAGAGTACTAGTATGGCTTGGCCCAGCAGGTCTCAGTGCTGTCAGGGTCACGACGCGGGATGACCTAGCCTCGTACACAAGAGAACTTGCAAGAGATGAGAGTCCGCTGTCTGATGATGAGAAAGCCGTACTCGAGGATCTCTATACTAGGCCCTGGGCGACACGGGTCTGGTGAGCAGCTTTCACTCATCAAGGCGGCATTGTTCTTGCTGATGGGCGGAGTCAGGGTACAACAGGAAGTGTTCGCAGCACAGGCCGTTCACTTGTCTTGCGGTCAGGCCTTGTTTTTCCTGCGTACCTACCAGAACCTGGCTAAGCGCCTGCGGAGCGATCGAAGCGCTGCAGCACCAGTCACTGGCACCTACAGGAAGTTCCTGGATCCTGAAGACGTGCTTGATCCGACTCAGCACGCTCCAGCAGCAATCTCGCTCGACGCACCTCGGCCGGCGACGCAAGCTGAAGCTTCGACGTACGATGCCACGAATACCGTTTTAAATCTACGCATGGCTTGAGGGCGGTCCGTCTTAGAGCTGGAGTCCAGACGACTGTAAGATCGCTCCTTGGAGGACTCAGGCGACGACCAGTCAGGCGTGTTGTGGCGAGACTCTTACAACTCGGTCCTCGATCCACCATATGGCCTCGCGCACGTACTCTCCAGATGCGTAATGCTGCGCGCCAGCGATCCCCGGGACTGTATCTACGCCTTGATTGGTATGACCAATTGTGCTCCGGTCCAACCTTCTTCGACGGACTTGCGGCGCCAGCGGGATGATGGATTGCTCGCGTTCCCCATCGATTATACGATGTCTATCAGTCAGGTCTTCCAGCATGCGACCAAGTGTATCCTGAACAGTGGTCGTACTCTTAATGTGTTCGACCGCATCGGCGCATGTGAGCCATTGAATCAGGGCCAGCTGCCGTCCTGGACCGTGGACCGGAGGTGCTTGAAGCTTTCTCCAGCAAGCGAGGGAAGCACCGCGGGCTCAAAGCTTCCGGCTCCATCAACGAGCGGCCATCCTGCTACCCTGCTACAGTGGCAAGACCTAGAGAATGATGGACTTATCCGCGTGCGAGGCTTCATTCGCATCACTATTGATGAGGCAATGACCGTTCTTGAGTCCGAACAGACTACAACCGTCCGACGAGTAGAAGCTCGTTTACTCTTGGTGTTGGAGTCGAGGAAGATGGCAAAGGCGAACAGCGGCCTGAGCTGTCGCTATGTGGACGACGGCGGCCCCCAAAGTATCACGCGGTACCCTAGCCATCAACGGGCCGGGTCCCGGATAACCACACTACCGATCACCTCGCCCTTCGTGGGTGTCGTCGAGAGACTTGCCGCAGGAGACGTGATAGCGATGGTCGAGGGCACCCCGGACCACGACGCTGTTGTTCTCCGTCCGGCACCCGATGGCCGATACACTTATGTGTGCCCAACGCGAGGCCGGCTGTGTCTCCGTGAGCTGTTTGCAAGCCCAGCCTCGATGACTCCTTTCCCATTTGAGACGGTATACGGCGCACTGGACGCCCTCGGACAGCTTTCGGAGGTGCAGCGGGAGTCTGCGGTCTGCTGGAGACATAGCCGTGGTTCTTGTTCGGGCAATCCTGAGCACGCAGAGGGTCCGCATGGCAACTCTCATGGCCTGGCACCCTGCTAATGGGCGCATTGCCACATCTTACCGCAATATATCCTCGCGGGTGCACTTTGGCCTTACATAGTGCAGCGCAAGATGAACGGCGAGTCTACGAGCGAACTTCGCTGTGCTCCGCTCCCACATGGCCCATAGTGGAACATGCGGTGATATCGGGAAGGTTGTGATGCTCGCGCCGGGCAGTGGACAGCGGGCGTACTTCGAACCAACATATACGCTCGCCGAACGGCAGCAAGGACTGTCAGGCGACCCACCAGCTGCGATTTCAACACAGAAGCGCTAGACTGTCAACATTGTCTGCAGCTAAGCCCTGTGATGTTTCTTTGCTCGATGTTACATTCATCATCAGATACCGTTATGGCCGAGCTGGGTGATCTCGACTGCGTGTCTTCTAGCCTTCATCACTCGCCCCCTCCCTCCCCCAAGCCCCGACGGCCTGCACGTTGTTTCAGCGAACATCCTTTCCGTGTGCTTCGAAGCCCGTGGCGCCGCGACCCCAATTACCACACTCCGCCAGCTTGTGGGCTGTGCTTCTTGCTTGCGCCTTCGTCTCATCGCCGGTCTGTCCTATCATGGAGCTCTCGAGGCCGGCAGGTGCTCCCCTGCTCCACACGACACGCTTTGACACCACTCCATCCGTGAGATCAGGGAGTCTCTCGAGGGCTCCAACATAGTAGCTGTTTCATTTGGCCAAGTGCTTGGTCGGACGCGGCTTGCGTGTGTCTGTCGTTCGTGGTTCACGCAGTCGGCAGAGTGGGTAGTATGCGGCATCGATCAGTCCAGCTGAGTCCGCAGTCCTGCCGCCCTGGCCACCGCAGGTTCACGAGGATCCCCTGCAGGGCGCCGCTCTCTCGTCGGCGGCCACCGCGATTGTCCTCAACACATCCCCTCTCAATGCAAACAGAGGCGCCTCACAGCTCGTCCATCCCCAAAGGTCTCGGATTGTTCGTCCTCAGCCACTCCCCATTGAAAGCATTGACGACCCAGTCCCTGAGCTTCTCATACACCACCCGATTCCCATTGTGGAAGAAGATGCTGTGATCCGAGTCCGGGAAGATATGCACGTCGTAATTCCGCACGTTCGCCAGATCCAGCTTGTCCAGCAGACTCAGCGTGTTCTGGAAATGCACATTGTCGTCGCTCGCGCCGTGCATGACCAGGAACCGCGTGTTGGCGCTCAGGCTCGTCATATTCGAAACACTCGCGTTCGCGTACCCGCCCGGGTTGTGCTGCGGTGTGTGCATATACCGCTCGGTGTAGATCGAGTCGTAGTAGCGCCAGTCCGTCACCGGCGCGACCGCCATGCCGTACTTGAACGTCTCGCCTGCGTCTGTCTCGAGCACCTTCAGCGTCATGAACCCGCCGTAACTCCAGCCCCAGATCGCCAGCCGTTCCCCATCTACATAGCTCTTCGCCTTCCAGAGCTTCGCGGCCGCGATCTGGTCGTGCGCCTCCCAGTACCCCATGTTGCCGCGGATGATGCAGCGGTGCGCGCGGCCCATATAGCCGGTCCCGCGGCCGTCGAGGGTGACGACGATGTATCCCAGATTGGACGCGACGTAGGACTGGAAGTCGACGGCGAAGCGGCGGTTGACTTGTTGAAAGCCCGGACCGTTGTAGAGGAAGAAGAGGACGGGGTACTTCTTGCTGGGGTCGAAGTGCGGCGGGCGGCGCTCGACGAGGTTGAGGTCGAAGCCGTCGACGTTGATGGTCTGGTAGACTTCGATGGGGAGCTCGGTCTTCTTCGCAAGGACCTCGAGGTCTTTGTTAGTCTCGATGGAAATGTCCGTGTTGCCCGCGGAGCCAGTGTTGGAGGGCGTAGACACCACTTTCTGCCACGGGATGTGGGGACCGTGGTAGGTGAGTAGCATGAACTGGCTCTCCGCGGAGAAAGAGGGCTCGTAGTACCCGATCTCGCTCGTGTCCGTCACGGCAGCAATACTGTCCGGCCCGCCCTTGAGATCAACGGTGTAGACGTGCCGCTGCGTACTGCCGTCTTGGGTCGACACGAAGTAGACGAGGTTGTTCTTCAAGTCGACGGAAGAGGGAGCTTTGACGACCTCCCACTTGCCCTCGGTCAGCATGATGGGGTGCGGGTTGTCGATGGGCGTGAAGTAGGCGAGGTGGTCGTAATTATTGTGAATGACGGTGTCGATGTAGCCGTCGTGGTCCCGCCCATTCGCCGGATCAGCAGGGACAAATGTCGTGGTCTCCGAAACCTCAAACCAGCCGCCGTCCAGCTGATGTACGTCCCTCTCCCGCACAGTCTTGCCTTCGCGCCGGGCGGCATCAATCACTATCGTCTTCAGAACATCACTCTCGCGATTCGTCGACCTCACAATCACCTTCCCGCTCTTGCCCGCCCACACCACCTCAGTGATCAATCGATTATCATCCGCAAAGTCTCCTCCAATTGGCACACTAAACACCTCTCCCTTCTCGACATCATACAGCTGCAGACTCACCACACTCATCGGCGCCCCCGCCTTCGGGTACTTGATCTCCCTCGTCTCCGGGTAGCTCTCCTCACCGTCCTTCGGCGGCTCCCCTGAAGGCCGGCTGAAGAAGTACTGCACGGGAAAGCTCGGCACTTTACTCTCGTCAGTGCGGAAGAACGCCACGAACTTCCCATCCCCGCTCCACCAGGTCGCGGAATCGCCGGCTAGGACCTCTTCCTCATACACCCAGTCGGGTATGCCGTAGAAGAGGTCCTTGCCGCCGTCGTTGGTGATCTTCGTGGCGGTGTCGGAGTCGAGATGGCGGATGAACATGTTATTGTCCCGCGTGAAGACCACGGCGTCGCTGTTGGGGCTCCAGGAGGCGACCTGGATGCGGCCTTGGAGGCTGTTGGGGTCGAGAGGCTGAGCAGTCTGGGACGCGACGTCGAAGATCCAGTAGCGGGCTGTGCCGCTGTGCCGCCATTGGGACTCATAGTCAGTTTGGATGAGGACTTTCTTGTGATCGGCGCTGGGCCATGCCTCGTTGGCCCGGACGTGCTCCCGGCCAACGTTGAACTCGCCGTTCTTCATTAACGTTTTGCTATGCGCCTTCTGCGTCGCAATGTCATCGCCGCGGTACCGCACGTCCTCTATCACCAAGAAGTCCCTCCCCTCTGCTCCACCTCGCTCCAGCAA